>JAHREE010000169.1:6971682-7010686 GCA_033628505.1 Tringa tobata | reverse complement strand
ACCCACAACTGAAAATGAAAAAGAAAAAAAAAGAAAAAGACAACAACCAGTTAAATCTCTGAATTGTGATTACCAGGGTAGCATCCCTTTTGAAGGCACAAGGAGAGTTGCAAGAAACTCCTTAGAGCAGGGCTTCCTGAACATCACTTCTCATGCCCAAGTTGTTCCACTCTTTTTTTTTTTCTTTTTTTTTTAAATCCAAGTTATAAAGCATCAGCAAATAAATTATAAATTTCAGAATCTGCCAGTTTGGAGGAAAAAATAGTATACTTTACGGTTAAGCTTTTGCTAGCATATGCTTAGTATTTTCCCTTAACTCTGCTTCATTCTACAAA
The DNA here is from genome assembly GCA_033628505.1 of Tringa tobata. Classification (NCBI taxonomy): domain Eukaryota; kingdom Metazoa; phylum Chordata; class Aves; order Charadriiformes; family Scolopacidae; genus Tringa; species Tringa tobata. The sequence continues at coordinate 7,010,351 of JAHREE010000169.1, read as the reverse complement.
TTTGAAGTAGATATACACCATAATGAAGGTTTTGAATCTTGAGCTGCAGACTCTAGGGAGGCGAATGGAGGGCATGAGAAGGTCTGTGAACTAGTTCTAAAGGTTTCGCAAAGGTAACTGGGGGAAACAACCTCATTATGTACTCATAAATTTAGTTAAAGTTTAAGTTCACTTACAGGCATACCTCAACTGTGTACATAAACTGGGCAGAAGGAAATTAAACCTCATAGCTTGGTCCCATAGTGACAAATCTCCTGTTGAATGCAGACTTCAAAAGAAGTCTCTGGTATGGAAAAAAAGTATTTATTTGCCATGGAATTCAAAAGAAGAGTGGGTTTACATGGTGATTTATTGTCTTGGTCCCGTTCTAAAGCAATCAAGCAAACAGTTGCCAGGCAGCTGCCAACAAACTAACTCCTTACAGAAAATCTTGCTTAACCTTATCTAGTCTATCACTGAAAGGAGGGACAGAGATACTGAATCGAAGACTCCTCCTGCCTACAGTTAGAGAAAAGCCCAACAGTCCTTCTCAAGCCAGTCACTGAGTTCCATTCTGGTCCCTAGGTAGTAGGTTTTCAGTCATTCTTTCAGAAGAATTCCAGCATAACTACTGAAAATCTAAGCACCTAACACAGGTATAAAACAAACGGCACAGCTAATGCTAGTAGATTAGGCAGCTTAAAGATGGATACAGACCTAAAACACACACCGAGGAGTAACCACGCCTGCCCGTCCTCCCCCTTGCAATGCCCGCACTGCACAGCCATTGGGAGCTGGAGATGTGGGGGGCTGCACCCTTTCTCTTGTACCCCTCTCCCTCCAGAGCTTCCGAGACTGGCACTAGCACAGCTACTGCAAGAGGCGATTGGGATATGTATTTCTAATTACTAAAAGCGAGATTCAGCCTGGATCAAACCAGAGAATGCTGTACTGAGCAAACAGCAGTGAAGTCGTCCTTTGTCTTTTCCAGTAAATCTATTTCCTAAAGTGCCAGTGCATTTCAAACACATTAAACAACCTTCCAGTAGTGACAGTCTGACTGTAACCAGGACTCCAGTTTATACCAGTGAAAGACTTCATGATCATATTCCTACACTCTCTCACCCAACTCCTCCAGACCACCAGTAATGCTCATTTTCTGACACTGCGTATTTTTACTAGAATAAGTAATAAAAAGACTTTTTAACAAAGCCATCAACATTTGGGAGCATCACCTGCTTAACAATTAAGCTTCACAAAACCATTGAGGGAAAGAAGTGAAAAGGCACAAGCCAAATAAAGGCAAGCCCTAGTTTTCCCCTTTGTGCAGATGTGCGGCTGCCACGGAGCCGACCCACAAGTCCCACTCCAGCCCCACCGGTCCTGTGCCATCCCTCTCCCGTTGCCGTGGTAACTACAGAGCAACCAAGGAGGAATCTCCCGCTACAGAGAGAAACAAAGATTGCTGCAGCCCTTTCACTCCCCCACCTCTCCATCACTTCTGAATTATTAAAAGTGGCACAGCAACACCACAGCTGGAAAGCAGTCGCATAATGACGGCTATTCAGATGTTAGCTGTTCGTCTATCACTTGATTGCCAGAACACGCGGGATCAAGCGTGCCAGGTGGACACAGGAGAGGTGCCACTGCCGTGAAGAGCTTACTATAACATAAGAAGCAATTAATATGGTAAAAGCACGATGCAGGGAATGAGGTGGGGCACAGACATTAGAAGGTCACAGAGCTCAGCAGCTCTGCTGTCGCAGGAACATACAAACCACAAATCCTCAGAACTGCTCTTGCTCATACAGCTCGGGGTACCTGCCCTCTTCTGCCCTCCCCTAACACCCCCACCTGAAAATGTCCTTACTCTTTCCCGTCATTTTAGAGAAAATGCTATTCCTCAGGTTTAAATGTGTCTGCAACCCTTTATATTCCTTGACAACAGCTTCCTAGCTTTTACCTTCCATATACCAACCACATCCTTAGCAAAATGCTTATTACTAACATTAAATAAATATTACAGGCCAATATGCCTAGCGAGGAGGTTAAAACATCCAACCGCTCCCAGACAGCCCGCCTGCCCTCCCTCACTGTGCTGCTGAGATGGCCTGGTTCTACTAGAAACCCCAGTTGTGACTGCCAGACAGTTTCTGCTCAAACAAGATACTGTGGACTTGCTAAACCATCTTTGCTAAGCGAACAGAACAGTTTACAGGGTTCCTAATGAGGTGATCGTGACGTAAATCTCAGAGCACCGCCAATGTGGCAAGGACACTGATAAGTTTTATGTTTTAGTAATGAGTCCAGTACATGGAGCTATGTTATTTGGGCACACTAAAACATTCATTGCTGCTGGTTAGGTAACAGTCGCATGCCAGAGAACGACAAATGTAAAATAAGGACAGCTCAGTTAAGCCATTCCATGTAACTCTTATTGGGCCACAGACCACAACAGGAGGAAATGAAGGGGTGTTTTTTTGAAGTTTCTAAGTTCTGTCCATTTAAGAAACTTGAATGGAACAAGGTCTAGGTCCACCTAAGAGGAGGAACAGGCTGCAGCTGTCGCTTGCGACCCATCTAAGTGGAAGCTTTAAAGGCCTAGAGAGAATGCAGTGATTTGGTCATGGCAGACTAATTCCCTGTACCAATGTTAAGGATAACCATCAAGTTGACTTTGGCCATCTTGCCTTTAACATGTCTGCTGCTCCTTGCCTGCAACCAAGCCTCTCTGACAGAAGACCGCTGTCAAAGTGAGCGAAGCATAGCCGGGGAATTCCTGAGAGGAACAAACAACAGAGCACTGTAAGAATAGTTCCAACACAACTGCCTGTAACAGCAAACAAGAAGGTGATATTTCCAAGGAAATTTTTCAAAGTCATCCAAGGAATTTGGCAGTTTAAGTCAGCTGTTTCCCAGTCTTACATATGGAATTTATTTTCCTGCAATGGGCACTTTAAGTGATGTTACAATACAAGGGGGGAAAAGAATATTACTTAGGTTTATTTATATGTATTTTGTTTTGGGGAAAACCTCTATTAATTCTATATTCCAGGTATTAGTTCCTGGGAAACAAAGTGCTCTTCCTTCTGCCTTTCCAGAAATCCAGTGAAGTGACACTGCTGATCCTTCCCTACCATAGCCTGGGAGATCACTCCAGGCTGCATATAGTTAGTTCTACTTATTCCAGTGTAAAACTCCATCAGAAATCAGGCCCTGTACCCGCTCTTATGAGGAGATTAGCCAGGCTTACAGTAAGCAATGCAGAAGGTTAGGGAGAAAGCTATGCTTTTGCAGGATATGCATCACCTCTGGTGTGAAAAGGAAAAAGACACAATACCCTGCTGGTTTGCAAAGCACTTCAAAACCAGGAAGGAAAAAAGAATTAACAATGCTAGGGAAGACCTCCTGATTCGAAAAGGCACGGTCCATGTTGTAACAGTTAAACAGAATTTTAGGGTCTCTGTGCGTAAGGTCCCACTGAATGATGCCCACAGGCACAGCTTATAGAATTCTTTTTGTACAACTACTCAGAATTATAGCCTTGCAAAAGGAAACATAGTTAATCTTCAACTAAATTTTCAGCCATTAACCCATTAAAGCAATTTTTAAATGTTTACAACATCAAATAATGTCATACCAGAGCATTTTGTAAAATCCCACATACACATCATTAACTGCAGCTAAGTAACTACAAGCAAGTCGAACACCCTTTCTTCCACTTTTTTCGCTTAGGTCACTGTTGTAGGACATACAATAATTGGATTATACCTAAATAACTATAAAGGGTAAATAAATGGATCAAAATACAATATAGGATCAACTGCTGGTTTCTAATAGAGTATAAGAATACCATATCTGTTACTGTTCTTACATAAATAATTACTACGTTTGTCAGGGATTGGGGGTAGTTTGAATAGATGCTCTTTAGCACTTATGCTGCTAAAATAACTTCGAGGTTACCATGCAAGTACGTATTCAGGATGTGGCATGACAGATTGATTCTTCTACTGCGGATGTTCCAGTATGTTGTTCAGTTAGTAGATTAAGAGGCAACCAAGTTCAGACTTACTAAAATAAGATTTATGAACGTTAAAGGATGATCTAGAGAAAGGCTTAAAAGTATAACAGAGGATTAACTGCAAAGGCAGAGAACAGAGGAGTCCAAAACAAAGGGATTATGAATTATCTTTCCCGTCTGTTGTATGTCTCTGTCTTATGTCTCTGTCTCTCAAATCATCTAATAGGTATTCTAATCCTGGAAGAAAAGCTTTGGAGTTTCTCACTTTGAAGATAACCAGATGCAAGATCAATTCGTATGCCCACTGGATATTTATTGGTATGAAACAAAACACCTAAACATTTATACAATGTTAAAAGATCAGTTGTAATAAAGACCTAGATTTACTTGCAAAGTCCTTGCTATATCTAGAGTGCATCTTTTAAGAGCAATTCAAATCACTATTGCAAGACAGAGTATGTTATCAGATAAGCTGCTATTTCTCTTCTACTCCATTTATCCCCTTCTTTGAAATCAGAATGTTCTCTCCCTTTCAAACCAACTTTGAAATGCACCATCCTTCTTGCTCTAGAATTGTGAAGGGTGTTTCACTGTTTCAGGAACTAAGTGACTTTCTTAAAAATACTCATATTGGCAATAATAAGTGAGGTAATGTCCCTAGATTCAAACCCAGCTTACGCTAGCTATGAGGAACCTACAAATTGAATTCTATCTAACAATCTAAGGTCCAGAGAATTTAATTTATTAGGTACCATTTTTTGGCACTCTAGAACTCCAAAGCTTACTGGCTTTTAAACAGAAGAACTCTCATTTTTGAAGTCTAAACTCAATGTTAAAAGAGTCACGGTACATTAGCAGAAAAGCCTGCCTCACTGCTGAAGACCATCTGGTGACTGACTTGTCTCAAAAGTTTTCAATTCAGTGTTTGTGTCATGCCTAATTCAAACCAATTCCCCCTCCACAAAACCCACAGTCTTCTCCCTCCCTCCTCCCACCACCAAAGAAAAGAAATCAGGGGCCATCTATTGGGAAAGATCCTTATGACTTACACATATTAGAAAAATTTATTACTGCAGACGACAATCATTGTGATATATGAGTTGGAGGTGATGTTTAAATTGCAGATATTTAGACTAATAAAAAGCACGTTTATTTCTGAATTCCAACATACAAGTTTCAATGTCATACTGTTTGTGTATTGGGGTGGGGTTTTTTTTAAATGTTTGGCATTTGTTTTGCCCTTTTATTTTTTTTCCAGAAGAGATGGACCACCACACGCTGAAAGAGCTGTCCTCAGGCAACAACACAGGAACAACTCTCCTGAGGACATAACAAAAGCTCTGTGTGTTCTCACGTATCAGAGCCAAGAAATCTGCCCACGCTGAAGGTATTCTTTCCTACTTCAGGAAACAGCATTAATTAAATGTTGGTAAACAGGATCTTTAATAAGTTGCATCCTTCTGGTTGTTTATTTTCTGACACTTTAAGCATTTTCACAATAGGATAGTGTTGTCAGTTACTAGAAGCTTTACAATTTCTGAAGTGGCAAGGGCCCAGAAAAAAAAAGAGAGAACTTTTATTTAAAACAAGAAAAGAAAACTTAATGTTTTATTTAGCTTAAAAAAAAACAAACAAAAAATCCATAGTTTTTTTCCTCTTTTCCCCCAACCAAAATAGAGTTACTCAAAGTTGAATAAATTCACTGCCTAAAAAAAGAAAGATCAAAGGCAGTGTCAATATTTAAAAGTGATTTTTCTAGTCAGCTACACCAGTTTTATGCCATATGTTCAGTTGAAAGCCAAAAGCTATGACACCTACAGCTGTTCTGCCATTTAACATCTGATGAGCTTGTGCTCTTTTTAAGAGTTATATTTGGCTTTAGACAGAGCTGTAAAACAATACCCCTCCATCCAGTACAACACACAGCCCTGCCCCAACCTCCTCAGAAATGGTCTGCTGATCACTTCACAACCCTACGGTTGATGGACTGGCCATCATCTACAGGAGCCAGTGCCGAGAGGTGACCAGGCTGGGTCAGTAATGGTGGCACCAGAGTTTGCCCCGTGGTACAAACACAACACAACCGGCAAGAGGACAGAAATTCTGGATCTTCACAGTTAAGTGGAGCACCTTCCCCACAGATGTCTTACAAGGTGGTCTGTTCACGGACAGGCAACAACTGGACTTCAGAGCTCTCCGTTTTTAACTCCTGCATATCTAAAAGCACCATTTCACCAAATCAGTTGAGTTTCAAACTTAAATGTCAAAGCAGATCAGGACAAATATAGCAAAACCCCCAAATCACACCAAGTAAAGTAGCCTTTACTCCTCTCTCTATTCATGAAGTCAAAATATCCGTCAACCTTCCTGTTTACAATGTAAAGCAATTTCTCCAGCCTGGTGACAAGGGCATTCAAGAGTAGGGAGAAAATTCAGGTTTCAGCCCTGCCCTTAAGATTGCTTGTGCATTTTATCAAGCAAAATTCAGAAGGAATAAGGATCATCTTCCTCTGCCAGACGTAACTGTTGTGCTTTGCACTGATCTCAGCTTACATCAGACATGCTCCAAGGACACCTACTGATCTGGCTCTTCCATGGCCTTATGAATCACCCAGTGGTGCAAGGTGAAAAGAGAAGTGTTGAAATGCCTTTTGGTTAGATGCCTTTTGGCATCTTGTTAAAAAATGATTTGCAAATTTTTGGGCGTGTGTTCAGCAAACAGCCTAAATACACCTTATGTGCTTGAATGCTTCTTACAGCTGAGCTAACTTTCCCCTGCTCCACTGCTGAGAGCAAATGTTAGGCCCAGATTGCCAGAAAGACCTTGCTAAAAAAAGAACAAAATATTCAAAAGCAAATAAAATGCACTAACAATTTAGTGGCAATTTCTTTAAATCACATAGCTGATGGCAGGACTGTATTTATAGCAATGAGGACATGAGATGGGAATTTTGCAGGTAGGAGTAATACCTTTTATTAGAACAACTGTAATAATTGGAAAGATTAAGTACATTTCTGGTCTTGCAAGCCCTTCCTTGGACACAGAAGTTCCCCCCACTTTACTAATTGGGGATATAAAAGACATCATCTCTGTCTACTAGACTGGCTTTATTCCGTAAGGCACCTTTGTCAATTCAAGAACAGCACCTAAATGTCCCAAAACGTATTTCATTACAACTGGAGTAATATCTCAAGTAGAATAAAACCTAACCTCGGTTTTTATTCCTAAAGGCACTTTATAACTGTTGCCAAATCTGTGTATTACATGCTTGTAACAACTGGCAATACAGGTTAAACTGCACTTTAAATAGGGATTAGGTACAGGGCCAACAAAGAATTTATTCTCTACAAGTAACACTTCACGTGCTGAAAGACAGACTGACATTGAACTTAACTACATACAATCTGTCCTCAACGACAGCCAGCACACAGTCTCCCAGCTGATTAACATTTTAAGCTCCCCCCCTGCCCAGTATAAAGGGTAGCTTTAACTTTTCAGGCAAATGGGGGAAAAAAACCCACAACCTTCTCCTGCAGTAATAATTCTCAAATTTAGGTATTTACTTGTTGTTCCCATCACAACAGAAAACATTAAAAGTAAAGAAGAACAGGGAGGCAAGGAGCATATTCAGCATTTATCTTGAAGTTATATTTTCTTATCCCTTTTGCTAGGACAAGTCTTCGTTTTAGAAGCCTGCATAATTTAAGCAACTAACAGGTGCTGTCTGTGTGGTGATAACACTTTCTCCCTTATCAAAAATTGGCATCTACAAAAATAGACCGTACGAGTCTAGAGACTTTTTTTTTTCCCTAGAATAAGAGAAGACAGACCATTCCCAACAGTTAAATTTGCACTTTACTGAAATAAAGTATGACTTTATCTTAACAGCAGGGCTCAGTCCTTTCTGACCAAATGGGACTATTCTTAAAAAGCAATCAGATGTTATATAGTGCTCCAAAGAGCATTTCTGTTAACATACATTTATACAGTTGTTATACTGACATTCTGAAACAGAATTCTCTTTTAGATTCAGTATAAACAGGCAAGAAATGCTCTTTCTTTATCACCAACTTCAACCGCTGAATAGATACTTATGAGAGCATTTACTTCAGATTACACTGGGGATAAGTCACCAGATTTCTGCTTGTCAATCAGCAACTACTACTTCTAGCCTTTACTCTCTTTATTTCACCATTTTTCATGTATTAAGCATCAGGCTGCTTCTTGCAATTGCCGAGTGATCCAATAATATTCCACTGAAAGAATTTATGAGACCACATTAGAAATTCTTGACCACTGAATCTTTTCAGGTTTCCTGTACAATCTTGTTGCATAGTTTTTAAATTTAATTAAGCGTCAGTTTAAAAAACAAAGTGAAACATGCTTCTTCCCACATGAGTTTCTACACTGCGGAACTATGTCATTAACACATGAATTTAGGTGCATGATTAGTTTCAGAACAGAATTCAACCTAAGAAAAAAAAAAAAAAAAAAGTCCTTTCTTCACCCTTGTGACTTCTCTTCTCCCACAGCACGCAACGCCTACAATACTGCCTCCACATTTTCTCCTTTACAAGGAAGGAGTTCAGAATCTTCCACTGTGGCAGTTCTGGAGCTGACACTTCCACTGACTGTGGGAATACCATTGGTTGCTATCTATGCTTAACAAAAGATACCTCTTAATACTGCAATGTATACTATCTCTGTTTTGTACAAAGAAAACTGAACATTAAAGCAAATTTTCAAGTCAAACAAGTCACTTCCTATAAAAGTCAATCTTCAGGAAACTTGAGGTTCATGACAACCTCTTATCAGTTTTCTTCACTTTGCTTTGATACAAAGACATTACAATTAAAGTTGTGTACCTTTGATGCTTTAAACTCATACTGATGAAGTTACAAATAAAACGGTTGCCCCTTATACATTTCCACCGCCTTATCATGGAAGTCTGGATCCATCTCACTTCAGATGTACATAAAGATTTTATTGCAGAAAGCAAGCAGTTTCACTGAGACATCCTAGTAGCATTAGTATATATGCCATCAATTTGAGATGTGTAGAAAGAATCTAGATTCAAAGCAGCTCTTTTGAAGTATTCATAGCAAAGCTGTTCCAAGACACACTGAACAATGAGTTTGTCCCATTCTCTCCAATTCTGACCTCATTCTTATTCCTTAAAATATGACTAAATGACATTGCTGTCAGTAGCTGGAAGCAGTCACAGCAAGAGAAGTGGAAATAAGTGGAAAGAGAAGTCACAGCAAGAAGAACCTGGGCAATAACTGGAGAGCAAGAGAACAGGAAACCCAGGAGTGAAAACTGCAATACCATAAACTGGGAAGATGGCAAAATGATGAGCACTACAGAAGTAAACTACTTGACTTTACTGCCCACGAACGCTGTCATTTGGTTATTAAATTCTTGGCTGTACCCAGCTCAGAGACAGCTCAGCCCTACTAATGCAGTGTCAAAACAACTGCACAAAGAATTGCGCATGGTCAAGTTCAAGGCCTAACGTGAACTGTCTTCAACTGGACAAATATTTAAACATCTAAGTGGGTTATTAATCACTACACCTTGAGAGACTGTCATCCTTAATAATCCCAAAGTGCTTTGTAATTTATGGCACAGAACTGCAGCTACCATGAGGCTCTTGGGTAGCAGCCAACTGTTGCTTATCGCACTAAGTTGCATGGATAGGAAATGTTGGCTGCAGTAAATCCCTGAGAGGCTTTTGATGCCTTCACAAGGGAGCATTTTAGTTCATCTCAAGGACCCAAACATAATACACTGAGTATTTTTTCCTCAAGGAAAGGAACTGGGCTCTATAACCTTTGTGGAATTTTGAACCTCTAACTCTCAGCAGCTGGTGTTTCAGACTTGATTAGATCATCCCGCAGATAAACCATCACAATCAGATGACATTTCCAAAGGTACCCGAGATCGCACTCTTGTAATCAACTCAATTTAAAAAACATATCCAAGATAATACATCAAATAGGAAATCAAATATGATATAACAGGAAGAAACCAAGAGCATCACCCTGAAAAAGGATATAACCTATGACTGTTAATTCTATGTAGATTCAGATGGAATTAGTCCAATATAAGCGCTTTGCCAGTCAAATGCTCTAAGTTGTTTCCTCACTCTTTAAAATTGGCACCTACCCTGCACAGATCCTCCTCTTGGCCATATCTCCAGATTTTCAGATCTGTGTATATCTCCATCAGTCAGAGGCTTGGGGAAGAAAAGTGAGATTAAGAAGAGCAGCTGGAGCACACATAAGGGGATTGCCACAAAATTACCATTGAACTTTTTCCCTGCATATAGTCCTCAAAAAAAGACTCTGTCCATTACTAAGTGTGTAGGCACCGTGAATGACAATAAAAACTTATATTTACATAATAATAAATTGATCTTAAATGTTAAAATTTTAGAGACTATAAATTTATAGTAATTTATCATTTTCCTAAATTAATTTGTAGAAGGAAAAAATTGCCTCCATATTGTATTTGTTCTACCATACTATAAAAATCATTTCATATTTGATTTTAAAATAGATAGCAGAATTTAACATCTTCAGAGGTCAATATTCCTCCTCATCCATGAGTCACTCTAGTTACCCATTTTTGAAATATACAGGTATCAACCAGTGCTTGAAAAAGAACCCTGAACTTGGTGGAGAACTCCTGCATAAGATGAAAATCCCACATACTGTACTGCAGCAGGCAAGAAAAGTTAGTTCTTTCTACTTTGTTTCAAGACCAGCAAGAAAGTAAGTGGGGAAAAGTTGAGCTGTTGTGAGGTACCCATCAAAAAAAAAAAAAAAAAAAAAAGTAGGTCAAGCTTAAAAGTTTGACCTACTGATCTTCTTTGTTTTGGCAAAAGTACAAATGGAGTTTGCATAACGCTGCTCACATGTAAGCACTGGCTGGGAACTAAATGATACAAATGTTTTTAATAAGCCGCAGCCATTAACAGAATCCCATTTTTTGGATTTCCCTTAAAATTAAGTTCTTGTTTTGCAGTACATACTATTGAATACTTCCTTTTAAGATTCATATATTTAAGTCACTCTTGTGTTAATCTTATTGTCATATTGTGTCAACAAATGTAATACACGTGCCTGAAATCACCTTTAATTTGATTTAAAATAAAACATCACTATTAGTGAATGCAGATAGCTCCTGAAGCCACAAAGCTGAAGTCTCACTAAGGCACCTTTCCCACAATTTTTACTGTCTATAAAACAGATTTACAGCTATGTACTTCTTGAGTAAAGCATAGGATAGACAAGGTCTGTATCTGCACATATCAAATAAGATTTAGTTCTCTAGTAACTGTACATACCACTGTGAAGTCAATACTTTAAAGAAAAATACTTATTCTGAATACTGAAACTCAAGTACCTTAGGAAAACCACCTACTATCAGAAAAGACAAATGAAATACCTGTTATTCTCAGGGTTTTTTTACTCTGTTTAACAAAGTAAAACCATGATACGAAACAAAAGGGTTTGGTTTTTGTTGTTTTTTTTTTTTAATCAAGATTTGCTGCTAATGCTTAAAGGGGTTTTTGTGATAAAGACACCACCTCTATTTCACAGGAGCAGCAGCTGAGGCATTACTGCAGTAACTTTCCAACATCCAAGGTTAGTTGTGCCAGATGTTAGATTTGAAAAGAAAATACAAGTTACTAGCTGCTAGATCCATACTCTATAAATTAGGTATTTCTTACCTAATTCTTTAAGGCTAATTAGAGGATGAGGAATTCAACAGAATTTGATAGAAGGCAAATTTATAATTTTGTAGCTTCACACACTAAGGAGATAACATTCACCTAACAGAAGCTGTATTAATTTTTATTTGTTAAAAAGCAGATGTAAAACATCAGTTCCTCTATGGACAAAAACAATCAGCTCCCTCATCTCTGCCCTGGCAAGCTCTCATAACCAGGCTGACACAGCTCTCTTTCATGAGATTCTTCCTACACATAAAATAGTTCCATATGTTTAAATGTTGAGTGGTTGAGCAAGCACAAAATTAATTCATTACAACAATGCCTTACTATTAATTTTTCTTGTGCCTTAAGGCCTGGTCAATTGCAGAATCCAAGCACAATTCAAGCACTCTGCTTTGTCAGATTTTTACATCCACTTGAAAGACATCTACAGTCATGAAGTGGAATGGAAATGTTAATTTTAAAGATAGCACCGACACTCCCTGTCCAGGCACACTTATTAACAGACTGCTCTTGTTAAAGTGCTGGGATTATTTGGAGTTTAGATTCTTTGCCAGTCCTTACTAGTTCTCATTTGGTTTGGGGTTTTTTTTTGTTTGATTTTGTGTTATTTTTAAGGCACTGGCAACATCTCTAAAATGCAAGTTCAGATGGCTTTGGAGATTGCTTTTCAGCAGTCACTTCTTTCTAGGACATGATGGTACATAATTCTTCATTTTCTGTATCATCACCCCATTTATTTTTTTTCTGTATTCTCAGCATGCAATCCAAACAGGTTCAGGAAAGGGCAAATAACTTCTCCTGTCACAGTCGCTACATGATACAGTACAAAAAAAACATTAGGAAAAAGTAATTTCATAGAATTGCTTCCCATCATGTCCCATCATTCTCTACTGAGAAGAACTGGAAGAAGCATGCTGTGTTTTGAGTATACTGCAAGGTGCTTAACAAACAATCAGCAGAACCCTTTTACAGACAATTTTTGAAAAGCCAACTACCCATACATCAAAGAAATAAACCAAAACAGTATCTATTTCAGTGGACAGGACAACAATTTGCTCTATACCACGATTCCTCCACAGAGGAACACTGTAGATGAACAGTTTCTCAGTGCATGCCCAAAAGGGCAGAAGAAAATATTAATATGCCATACCAATTTTCACTTATCACTACTTTTTGAGCAGACAACTGCATTTAGAACAATCATGCTACCTGGAACACAAGTTTACACCCTCTTTTAAGTTGTTGATACTTTATTTATTCTATTCCATCTATTCTATTTAGAAACACCAGTTTGTTCAAATACCTTCACGTGGTCTTGGGTTTATTTCATGTATAGTCAGTGCTCCAAGTAGAGAAAAATATTTCTGTGGCAATATGGTCTCAAGCTCAGCAGGAGCCGGGAATCACTGCTTGGTCATATTGCCTGTGATAGTTCAGTAAGCTGAGCCCCACAAAGCTCCAGCCCCTGTTGGAAACGTGGAGCAAAATTTCTCAGGAAGAGCTATCACATGCAGAGGAGTAACACTGAACAGCAGTGATTTGCCACTTAGTACTAGCCAACTCGTTTCCCAGGAGCAGGGAGTTAACTGCCTCAGGTTAATGGCCTGCAGGGTATAGCCTACTCTTCTCTAAGACCGTAGACACCACTGAATCTGGAATCAGACTTCACAAATAAAAAAACAAACGAGTATACAAAACCAAGAACTACACACAATAGTTTGGAAGATACATGGAAAGACAGCATTTGTAAACAAAACAGACAATTTAAAATAAGTGGCGTGCTGCAGATTCACAATTTACTGTGTTACAGCACGGTACGGAAGACAGATTAAATGAAAAGCATAATTTCTAACATAAGTGACCTTGATGCTTGTGTCACAAATACAAGATGAAATTGGAAGCTCAGCTGAATGCTGATATCACCCAAGTCAGCAACACTGTGCACAGGCTGAGTGGTCTGGCCATAACATTATATGGTATGCCCCGTTGTGATATATGTATCAACAGAAGAGGATGTGCTAAATACTTGCTTTAGAAGTTACTTGTCAGAATTTAGCAGCCTTAAATTCTGACATCCATATTAACTTAATGACTGCTATAAAAAAGTACACGTTGTTCTGTAAATTGGAACCAAATGAACAATCATGCTACATAGGAAGGGATGACTAATTCACATAAACAAACTGATGGCTTAGCTTTCTGAAGGGGGGCTTTATTTGATTAAATCTCCCCTTGAATTATTTGACCTATCCTAAAAAAGCATTTAAAATTGTCAACCCCCACACACGTACAGCTTTTAGCATGTCTAATTTCAACTGTGCATACTATTCATACCCTTTTCCCTACAAAAGGGTTGAGAGCTGAAGCAGCTTATATCCCCCACTCCTCCTCTACTGAAGACAAAATATCAAAATCATTAAAGACTCTCCCACACAAAAAAAAGGAATACACGGAGACAAAACTATCAGCTTTTAAAGTTCATCGCAAAAGAAGCGTAGAGATACAGGAGCAAAATTCATTACTACTGAAATCTTAGGCATTGGCTTAAATTCAAGCCAACTCTGTCCTTATTTCTCACATAGAGTATTGGTTTGATAAGAAAAGGATGTCTGTGGGAGAATACCGAGAAGCTGCTGGTTTCTAGATTGGAGTTATCAGTGTTCTGGACTTGCACACTACGAATAACTAAGCTGCACTGAGGACTCTCTGAAAGAATAGTCCATTTAATTTTCATCTTTCCTTTATAAGCTTACAGATGTATGAAATACCTGAAACCAAGTTAATGAACAATTCTTACAAAATTACATAAAGAAAAAGTGCCCAATGAAGACTTGGACCAACATCCACAAAGGTGTATTTCCTCTGGCCTAAAGACAGATGAGCATCTGAAACCTTCAACGATCTCATAATTACAATGCTGGAGAGGAATTCTTATAGTCAACATTCTTCAAATGACTGTAAAATTTATCTTTAAGAGTACGATGTAGGAGACTTCTCAGCCCTTCCCCTAAATCGATTTCCCCAGAACATAAGCTCCTTTAGAAAAAAAAAAAAATAAAAAACAACCTAGATTTTTCAGAAAAGCATTAAAGCCACTGCTTTATTTTGCTATCCAATTTTGCAGAAAACCACCATTACCTCTAGAGAAAGATTGTTTAGTATTAAAATCAGAACAGATTTATTTTTTTTTCTTTTCCCCTGAAAGGTAAGCCCAGGTCCCCAACCTTAATGGCTGCAAACAGCTCTGGGTGAGCCAATGCAGTGCTGCCTTCCCAGGGCTGCCAAGGCCTCTGCTCTGTGCAATTCTCAAACAGCTGCAGTATCGAGAAGACCAGGCTGTTCCACGCTGCCTTTCAGAACCCCGAGGCCAGCAGCCAAGCAGAGAAACAGTATTACTGCCCTTTCTCCTCGCTACTAGGCTGACTTGCAGAAGCAGAATCTAGAATAACTCCCCCAGGAGATGAATTTAAGAGCGCCGAGATAAAGCAAAGAAATATTTTCTTTCACCAAATAGTTTCTTTCATCAGCTGAGAGCAGGATGCTTCAAAAAAAAAGACAAACAACCTGCTTCTCGGTGGCACGTACAGGAATCGGATGGCTTGAATGTGGTCCAAGTACGGTAGTCTGCTGGGAGTGCCCGAATCTTGCTAGCAGCTGGGATGGGGTTTATCTCCAGGGCTGTGTCCTCCTGCACTGTACTTCTCCACGGCAGCCTCTGGGTAACAAGTGCCACTCAGAAAAGCATTTATCTCATAATTCAATACTAGAGTGTTTGCTACAGGAAGTTCCTTGATTCAATGGGCATCCTCACACTTCCTTTCTCTGCAGCTTGGGCAAAAGGCTCATTTTAGAAGGTCTAAGTACTAGAAATATACATTTATATTGCTTTTAACCAGAAGTCTTATAATAGAGTACACTGAATCCCGTATCAATAAAAATCTACTAAAGGGACATTAAGGAAGGATGACAGCTAGCTCTCCTTTACAATTTTACCAAGTCAACAATTTGTTTGGCTTCAAATTATAGCAAAAAAAAAAAGGCTTAAGTCTGTCAAAACACGATTTGACTAGTGAAGCCCTTCAGAAAAATCCATACAGATTTCAGGTTTGGTAGCCAAATTACAATAAAACTGCTATTTGCACCTGTAAAAGGAGTACAGGACAGAAAAGGCAGATGATTCTTAAGTAATCATCAACTAACTAAGGATTAAAGATCCCTAGGTATAATATTTCAGGAAATAATTTACGTATTATGAAGAGATATGAAACATTTTTGTTTAATGAAGAACATGATGGACTGTGGTTAGGTCCCAAGAGACTTTTGTTTCCATCGGCAATTCCTTCAGAGTAGTTTTTGTTATCTCATTTCCATACAGGCAGAGAGAAACCAACATCTCACACACTGCATAGGATCTGTTAACATGAGGCAGGATTTAAGGAAGACATACTTAAATATTTAAAATGAAGATTATTTTATTTGACTGTAAGCCCCTGAAGAAGGGCTCATTACTGTAGCACTGCTGCTAGGTGGAACTGTTACAGGAAAGAACCAACTATTTTATGTAGCCATCGGCAGGAACATCATTACAAGTAGCCATAGGAGGAACGATGAAGTCATCTAGGGACTTCCTGAATACTGCACTTTGGGAAGTGACTCCTCTCCTCTGGGCCATGTAGGAAAGGCTGGTTCCAGACTAGGTAACTGGAAGCAATTCAACCAAACCATAAGGATAGCCTGGTCAGAGGGAATGCCCAGTCATCAACCCCTAATAGCCAACATTTTTAATACTCTACTTCATCAGAATAAAGGAAATATGATAGCATTTGAACCAGTTCAGTCCTCTTACATGCACGAAATATTAGACATGGAAGATCCAAGACAGACAAAGAACATTTTTTAAACCATCTGAAAGAATTTATGACAGAAGCCTTTCACAGAATCATAGAATCATCCATGTTGGAAGGGATCTTTAAGATCATCAAGTCCAACCATCAACCAACACTGCCAAAACCACCACTAAACCACGTCCCTCAGCACCACAGCTATCTGTCTTTTAAATACCTCCAGAGATGGCAACTCCACCACTTCCCTGGGCAGCCTGTTCCAATGCCTGACAACCCTTTCAGAGAAGAAATTTTTCTTAACATCCAATATAAACCTCCCCTGGTGCAACTTGAGGTCATTTCCTCTTGTTCTATCACCTGTGACTTGGGAGAAGAGACCGACCCCCGCCTGGCTACACCCTCCTTTCAGGTAGTTGCAGAGAGCAATAAGGTCTCCCCTCAGCCTCCTTTTCTCCAGGCTGAGCAACCCCAGCTCCCTCAGCCGCTCCTCACAAGACTTGTCCTCCAGACCCCTCACCAGCTTCATTGCTCTTCTCTGGTCCCGCTNGGGCGAGGCGGCGGGTTGCCTGCGCGAAGCGTGAAGCGAAGCGAAGGGCGGGGCGAAGCGCTGCCGGTGGGAGGGGTTTAGGGGAGGGGGCGGGGCATGCGGCCGCCGCGGGGCCTGAGGAGGGCGCTGCTGCCGGCTGGCGCGCGCGGGCGGCGGGAGCCTCAGCGCGAGTCTCCTGTGAGGGGCGACCGTTTCCTCGGGGCCTTGACTCCAGCTCGTCTCCTCACGGGTTCGGCTGGGATGAGCCCCGACATCTGCCCCACAGCCTGGTTCTTCGTCGCCCTCAGGCATCCCTGACCCCAAAGGTGTTTTTTAACCGAGGCACAGGGGGATTTCTCCCGGCCCTCAAGGGGCCTGCCCCCTCCTTGCCACCCTCTGGCAGGGCCTTGCCGACCGCTGAGGGAAACAAGGTGCACGGGGAGAGGAGAGTGAGCAACTTGGTCGAGAACTGTGGAACTATCATAGATCTGTCTTTGCCACGAAAAAAAATTACCTGAGGTAATCTTTCACAGGTCACTCTCTATCCCTTTGAAACTTTGGGTATTGGCTTAAATTTCTAGAGCTGGTTCTGTAGCATTGGTCAAATTAGGGGAAGTGTAAAGACTGATTCACAGAGGCTCCTCCAGGCGTTACACGACTGTGGAGTGCTGCAGAAGCGCAATGTTGTGTTGCTGTCTGCGCTGTGTGCTTGGAAGAAAACCTAATTAATCTTGACTAGAAACTTCATCCAAATACAGTGATTTTTGATGATGTGCTTCTCCATGGATTCAGCTACATTGAAGCTTAGGGGAATCTGCAGCCAATAAATGAACAATGCACCAAATGTGGGAAACCAGCCTGGTTTTGGCCGCAGTAACTCTGTGCCTTCAGTACTGTCACTCTGCCATGGGAATGCTGAACTAAATTAGTCTAGCAGCCCCCACATCTACAGGTACTTGAAAAATGTCTAATTGCTTACATATATCTTCCCTTCTAACAGCGAACACCCACTTATTTTTTCCAGAGCAGCACAACTGGTCTATAGAGAACATACCAGGAAGCCAAGCGGCCCGTTGCCTGTGCTGTTTCTTTTTATGTAAGTCTTTTATGTAGATGGGAGACTATACAAACAAAATGGAGATATTAGTAAAGTAATCTTAAAGTGTTCAACCACAATCAGTAGGACTTACAAGTTGGAGGACTAAGAGCGGTACTTAGGTTCTATTGAAATTGCCAATTTTTGACAGATTTACTTAAGGGTGGAGAAAATAGTAAGACTTTTGATGAAAAACAGCTGAAATTGTTCCCTTTAAACAGGAAACAATTGGTGCGTGGAAGCAATGGGACAATTGATTTTTTTATTTAAAAGATTTAAAAATTATGTTGCACCAACAATGGTAAGCCAGCAGCCTTGAAAAGAAGTTATTTCCAAGAATCATCTGCAACTATCCTATAAACTGGCTTTAAGTGGTATTTAAATAGCTTTTAATACAAGCATTATGTAAAAGTCTGCCTCAAAATGTGTTTGTCTTCAAATAACTCAGCTTCATGGCAAAGGGAATAAAGGAAGGAGGAATGGAGAGGGTACACAAAGGGAAGATATGGTTTTCATTGGCTTTTGATATGCAGGCAAATCTGCAGTCAGAAATAGTGGCAGAATCCAGTCTTCATACCCTGCAAGCTGTGTGGTCACTTACTTAATCTTTCTCAGAGTTATTAGGAGATGAGTACATGCCTAAGAATGCCATGTGGGAGGACACAGCTAGCTATAGGTTCTCCAGAAATCTTTGGGGCCTCAGACAGAGCTGTGGTATTGACAGATAGGCAGCCTAAATCAAATTACTCCTCTTGGACTGAAACGTTGCCCTAGATGCAGACCAACGCCAATGCCAGACTTCCCTGGTGTGGTGCTGGAGTGGGTGTTACTGGTGTGGTGCTGGGAGGGAGCTCGGAATCCACCTGCCACAGTGTTCTGAGCCGTTGCTAGGAGCTGTTACCTGTTCATCTGCTGGTAGACTTCCTCCAGAGGCCATCATGGAGCAGCAGCACATTCCCAAGAGGCTCGTCTAGCATACGCCCGCCCAGGGGTTTTGGATCCACAGAAAAAACTCTTCCTCTGGACTCGATGGAACATACAGAGTCTTCATCAGCAGCTGGAGATGAAACTAAGAGTGAGTTTCCATCTCTTTTGGTCATTTCTTCCTCCTCACTGCTGACCCAGCACTACTCTTCCAGCCCTGTATTTCAGTATCTCAAACTTTTTAAGTCCTTGTGCTACCAGACAGTTCATCTTCTTCAGAGAGCCCCCAGTGCCCCAAATTTTCTTAGTATCAAGAGGCACTCCTGCTCTTGAGCTCGAGTGTTTGGAACAGAATCATAGGCAGATGACAAGAGGAAAAGGATGTTTCTTCAGCAGCAGAGGATTGAATGAGATCCTATGCTGCTACCTGCAGAAAGTGCAGAACTGAAGGGTGACCTTGGAGAAAATCAGGACAGTGTTAGGGGAACTGTAATGTAAGTTTTCTCAAGTGTCTAAACTTTTGGTAGCATAGAACAAAGAGAAAATCCACCTTCCCTGGAGACTATATAGACTGCTATCAGGTATAGTGAAAAGACAAGAGTCTCATCTAGAAGTGTGAATCTTAGCATTCTTCCTAAATATTTTGTAGGCTTTGGATTAGTCACAGCTTTCATGGGTTTAAGTCTCTCATGTCCAGCAAGATAACTTCATGCAATAAGAAGCTTAAAATCAGGATTCTGGCTTCTAATTAAAGTTAGCCAGATTTGTTATTAGTGGGGTTTTTTTGTTGTTTCACTGCTGATCATTTGCTGATCTACGATTGCTCATGAATTTTGATGGAATTTGCTGAATAATTTTGGCTAGAAATAACATAAAGTAACCTTACTTTGTATCATCTGTTTACATTTATTGGCCTGGGAGTTAATTACCCGTTCTGGAAGTAGGAAACTAGGATTCAGTTCCCCCTTCTGGCTGACAAATACTGAAACACACATGTATTGAAATGTGACCAAGAACACCATAGGAAAGGTTTTGATTCCTTCTACTGATCCTGTTCCACTTTGCAGAAATTCCTGAGCAAGAGAAACAGCAGCAGGTCAGACATCCAACCTCTCAGAAACATCAACACATGATAGTGTGTTCCAGAGTGGGTCTTCCTTTGCTTTTGTTGCATGACAGTGAAAATTAAGGATTTCATCCAATTGAAATGTAGTATTCTGCTGAAGAACAAAAAAAAAATAATATCCTGCATTATTCATTGAGAAGGAAAAACAAATTAAAACCATTCCTACAGACATTCTGTGCTGTCATTTAGAGCCTGATCCAAAGCTTTACTGAAGCCACTGGAAAGATGACCAAGTTTCCATATTTTACAGAAGAGGGGTAAAGTGGTGAGAATTTTAATTAAGTGCTTCCAGACTGTTGGAGATGGTCTCAAGCAGTTAAATTATTGCTACCCTTCTGTCAGAAGTGAAGTTTAGAGATTACGTCTTAAATCAGAGACAAAAAAGTATTTTTTAACAGAAAACAGTTTGTTTTAGGAGTCTCAAGCACTCGCGTGACCATCTTAACTTTTTCTGGCTCTTGATGAGAAGAACAGGCTTGGGAGATTGAGGATTTACTTTATTGCCCTATTATATTTCTTGGTGGAGACACCGGGATAATGTCATTTATATTGTATTACTTGTATTATGCATTATAATGGATAGCGGATGCTCAAGAGTATTTTATTTCTCTAGGTGCTAAATATGGCAAGTACAGTCCCTTCCCTAAAGTCAGCTGTAGGGTGTGAAACCAATCTGGTGGAAATTTAGAAATTAATCTCCTCTATAAATATTGATTTGAAAAATCAAATTTTTATTGGAATTAAATCTTTTGTTGAAGTCCTTAACAGCTGACAAATCCTCTGTTATGTTATTCTGTACCTGTTCTCTACCTTCCCTGAATATATCACCATTTGTAATGAATACATCACCATTGGTAATGAATACTTGCAGCATTCATTACAAGCAGCAGCAGTATTGCTTTTTCTGTTGGTAAATTGTGTGACTTTTAAAGAAATCAGTTTCTAAGTGAAAACTACTTTTAGTATATTTATTTGCAGAAAGTTAGTTTATGGAGTACACTAACTTTTTATAAGCATTGCTATTATGGCTTTTTGGCAGCAACTCAGCAGGCAATGCCTATCTCGAGAAGCGATTAAGGATGAGGGACTTAACTGTATGGACAATTAAAATGGGTACAGAACCTGCTCAAATGTCTCTTCAGATGTTTTACTGAAGAATGATATCACACTTTCAACAAGTAAAATTTTCCTCTCACTTTTTGAAGGGCAATTGCCACCACTGGAAAATGTCTCTCGGCACATGCTGATTGCAGCATTAAACGCAAATATTAGGATGAGTGAACAAGGATTGGGTCTCATAATCATACAGAATGGGCCATATCTCCAGATAACAAGCCTTGTAGAGAAAAGCTCTGCAGCTAAAGATGGAAAGCTAAAACCAGGTAAAAAGAAACCACAGTGATATTCAAATTTAATAGCATTGAAAATATTTTTGTTCCACATTTATGCTTTGAGCCTGTCTCTGATTTATTTACACTTACACAGATCAAAAGAAACTCAATTTAAAATTACAGAGAAAAGAAACTAGCACAAACTGTATAAAGCTGAGTGCCAGCATTTCATTGTAATGAAATACCTGTGATCTTAAAATAGCTGATACGGGTGACTGTTTCATAATCAGACCAAGATTTAAATCTATAGTTGTTCTCCAGCAAAAACAGTTTTCCTGTTCATCAGCAGGGTTGTCCAAAACCAGTTTGACTATTACCTTTATATAGCAACTAACTTGAATAATATCATTCTTTGTTCAGTGCATTGTTGTTTGGGTCATTTCACTGTGTAACACAAAACTTCCCCAAGGCTTGACATTAATTTACCTTATTGTTTGCTTTTTGTTTCTTTTTATTATACAGAATAGTTACAAAGTGGCAATGGACTAAGCTCTGTGCTCTAACAATCTACGCAGGTGTTCGTTTGCTAAATGCTTTAAACCTGAAATGTGTCATATCAGTACCAACAGACTATTACTAGTTATTAAGGTTTCTTGTGGAACATCAGACTCCTGTATTAAGCTTGTAATTGAAAGCTCTGTAAATTTGACTGCTTCGTATGGGTCCCTAGACCAATTACATTAGACTCAGGAACTACAGTTTGGGGATGATAGCATGCTATGTTATTACCATTTATTAAATTGTCTCTAACGTAGAAATCTATGAAGCTAAGACTTGAGTGTAATGAAGTAATTCAGAAATTTACTGGCTGTATATTAAAAAATCATATCTTTAAATTAGAACAATTTTCCCAGCATCGCCTTTATCATTTTGGCAGTCCTTTCTTCTCACACCTTTCAGAGAGAATTAGAATTCCAAGCACTAGGAAGAAAGATCTACTTCTGTGATGCAATAAAAGCACCAAGTGGAGTTCTTAATCTCTTTTTAAACTAGGCTTTGCACTTTTGATCCAAGTATAAAAATCACTGGAAAAATCATGAGCATAAAATAGAAATGGATTCGGATTTGAACAAGTACTTTTTATTTAGTTATTATCTTAGGAGTTGATAGCTTTCATCTATCCCCTAAAAAACCAAAACCCTATGGTATACAAAACCATATATATGATACAGATTTTGTGGGATTTTTTTACATCTATAAGGTAAAATAATACAGAATATTAATCACTGAAACTAAATAGCTCTATTTGTAACAATGTGAAAAAGGCAAGCTCCAAAAGCATTTTCAATAAAATTAACAGAGGTAGTGGGAGGCATTAATGTCTTAAAATCCTCCAGTTAGACTCACCAAACTCATTTGTACATATGCATGCCTTGTTCTCCACACCAGCAAGAAGAAACAGGCTACTTAGTATGTGTTTCCTCAAAAAACCTTCATGGTGCAACTTCCACATAAGTCTTCAGTGGCCACTAAATGACATCAATCACAAAACTGATAAGTGAACTGAGAACTGGGTGGTTCAGAGTCTAGATGATGGAGCAGAGGAACAAAATTATCTACGTCTGCAGTTCAGAGATGGCTTTGATTCACCTCAACAGTGTTACCAGCACAGTATGGGCAGAAAAAACAGAATTCTGAAAGAATCTATTAAAAGCCAAGAGTGTCTTGCAGATATTTTAAAGCCTAAGTACAATTATGTCTATGCATTTTGAAATATGTAATTTGGGTGATTAACCTTTGGATGAAAACTTACATAAAACTGTTGGTAAAATGTTTTCTGTTGCTTTTTTGTTACCTGCTGTCCTGGTACTTGTTCCAGAACTTCTTGTTTGCACCCCAGTAGAACCAGTATCTTGTGATAAGCTAGAGTGGAGGGAGGATGTGATGATGACAGTAGTAGAAAGAGCAGTTAGTGGCAAAAGTGAACAAAAAAATGATAGTCAGTAGTTCAGGTAAACAGCTTTAAAGCCTGTCAATTTTTGCCATAGGCATTTTTAACCCAAAAGGGTTAAGAAGAAAATAGAGCAGACGGAGAGAGTCTCCTTGCTCTGCCTAATATGGCAGCAGACAGCTGTAGCGCTTGTTTAAATCCCCTCTGCTGTTCTGTTGCAGTTCAGTACATAATGTTTACTGAAACCGCTCCTCTGTGCAACTGTTTTTGCAAGGCTGCTGATGGAGCTGTAGTGCACTGCAGATGGATTCTGCTTGCCTTTTGCAGTCTCCAAAATTACAGGTTTATCCAGTAATTGCAACTCCTCCCAGACCCTCGAAGCCCATCGTGTTATACCCCATGGCATATATAGGTGCTGGGGCTTCCGTGCTGTGTTGTTCCTGGGTGCAGTACTGCTTTTTGCAAAACTGCAGCTCAATGCTTTCCACTGGCAGCAGGTGGTAAGAACATTATTTGTAGCTTATCCCTTAAAAGAAAATAACAAATAAACAAAACATCACCACCGCTTTTTGCTGGAACTCTTCAGTTAGATTCTGCACCAGCTCTTGCAGGCGTCTCCTGCTTCTCCCCCAGCTTTGCTTGACATTGTGTGACAACCTACCCATGTGTTGGTTGTTCTCAGTACAGAGGGACAGGCACCAGCCACAGAGGAAAGTCAAACCCTGGAATCCTCCAGGGGCACAGACAAACACAAGGTGACACGGCTGTTACACAGATTCTCCAGCATCCACCTGGGTAACCTCAGCCACTGCAGAGGAAGGGATCTGCTTGGCTCCATACCAACAGATGCACAGCAAGGTGACACACAAGGGTAGGCAGCAGATATGTATAGACAGGGTATTCCAGCTGTGAAAAGGTTTGGGGATGCCATGGATAGATGCCAGCAGAACTGTTGGGAGTGCAGCTGTGTAACCTCAACTCAACCTTGCTGGAATCTGGTCCCTAACAGCGGCCCTGGTCAGACTATTCACCGTTGTACCTTTATCTTGCTTAAAAAAAAACCCAAAGAAAGGGAAGGTAGCACTGAACAGGCAATCTAAAGTATAGCACAATCAGACAAAAAAAATCCCAAAGTAAATAAATGACTGCAGCTTTCCTTAGTGTTGTGGAAAGGTTAGTCCTTAAGAGCTAAAAAACTTTCATTAAAAAAGAAAGCAAAACCAAAATTGCATCCAGTTGAAGAGGTGCTAAACATATGCTTTTATATACAAATGTAAAATTATAGTGGTTAAGACTATGTATTTTGTAATATGAACATTAAAAACATTGAAAAAGTCTCCTTAACTGACTACTGTACATTTTCTTCCTTGGCAGGTGATGTTCTAATAAAAATTGGACATACTAACGTTTTGGGATGGACTCTGCGAGAGCTTCGGCAACTCCTGCACGACATTCCTATAGGAACTTCTCTACAAATCAGAGTTTACAGAGATTTTGTTGAAGTACCTCATCACTGGCAAAATGCAGTTGAATTCATTCCTGAAGTAAAGCTTCCTGTGATGACAGCAGAGTAAGAAATAAGTATTGTACATAACTAGAATTTCACACCTTGCTTATTATTCTAGCAAGAAAGAATAAATAGCGTAATAGCTTTTTCATTTTAGGATAAATTGTTAGTCTAAGAATTTACTTTCATTTATTTTTCTGAAATAGAAAACTCTGATTTGAGATGAACAAATACCAGAAGAAAAGTTTACTTTCCTAGTTACAGTGAGGACAGGGTCAGGACAAACATTAATTTTAGATGTGCTCCTTCCCACCTCCCGAGGGACCATAAAAGTTCTGGCTGCCAATCCCACTGAAGTCCAAGAGGGTGTCGATTTGTAATAGCCAAGGTATCATCAGCTACTTGCCATTGTCTACATCCAAGATGGAGGTCATGCTACAACTATGTAAAAAGCGTATTGCTTTCTTAATGAAACTACTGACAGCGGTTAATGATTAGGACTTTGAAAATTAAAGTTCAGGAAAAATAAACTCTTCTTGTGAGAGCCGCTACATACAGCAGCTTTTAAAAATGTATCACTCTCAATCCTAGAGGTGGCTCAAATAGCCAGCATAATTAATCTAGATGGGATATAAAGCAGTTACAAGTTTTCCTGAGGCACAAAGTTTTAATAGAAAGGAAGCCTCAGAGGTAGGGGAAGGAACAGAAGTACGAAAAGGAGATAATTAGGCTAGAACACCAGAAAGGAAGCTCAGGCACCAAGGTAATTAAAACTCTAAGCTTATGTTTAAATACATCAAATTATTCACTATTCTGAAGGAGCAGAAAAAGGACAGCTTGCTTTTCTGTTGACCAAATTTCAATTTAGCTCTTACTTTACAGTCCAAAGGAAACAGTGTGCAAAGGACTAGTGTTAGTTTGATATTGGAGAAGCTTCAGAAATAAGTATTTGCAGAAAGACTTAAGACTCTGAGTAGTTAACTAAAAGGCTGTGGGAATTATTGCATGTTAAAGTAATACCATACTGTTTATTTTCAGCACAAGTGAAGATGCTGAGGATGAAGACGACACCGGGTCCAGTAATGATGATGATGTAGACCTGGAAACTTTTCAGCATGCATCTTCCCAGTCATACTGTTGTGAGTTCACACAGAAGTTGCCAGCAATATCTGATACAGGCCAGACACTTAGGGTAGGCACAGACACTGGTTGTGATGTTGTACTTCACAATGATGTTGATGCATTGTGCAATCCTAAATTTGATGCTCGTGGAGTTAAACCTCCTTCATACTGGGGTATGGAAAACCATGAGACCAGTTCCACTTCCTCCTGCCTTTCTGCATCAGATAAATCCCAGCTGGAAGAATTTACCATTGTTTCAGAATAGCTCAAAACGTGACTTCTTCAAAAACCTAGATTTCTGTTTTCTTTTAATATATGCCTAGACTTCAAAACAAAAAAAAATATCTAAGTGTCCTAAGATATCTGAAATGATATATTACCTATCTAAAGCTGTTTCAGCAATGCCCTCCCCTCAAAGACATCTATCAATGCTACTTGTGGAGAAGACATTCAGAAGCAATGTCTCTACTAGTCCCAGACAAGTAAGCAAGCTCTAAGGAAGTCTAATATATTCATCTTTGCTTAAAGGTAAGTTTGTTCATTTACTTGATATAAGGACGGCACATTCAGTTTATCAATAACTTTTCCAGAACATACAAGAATACATGGACAATCAGTGGCAATTACAGTATTTGTCTGCATCACAGTGATGATTTTTGATATATCTATTTTTCACATCAACTAAAAGTCACCTTATTTTCTGACTGTAGTTTTAGGTTCAGTGTACAGAGCCAGACTTATCAGGATTAGACACTATTTTCAGTGGAAAAAACTAAACACAACGTATGAACTCAGCACTTTATTTCTTGAGTGCAAGCCCACAATTACTCCAGATTAATTTTCTGAAAGAACTGAATTCATAAATAACAAGTTAGTAGTAATTTAGAACATAGGTGACTTAAAGGTCAGGTCCATCTTGAATCTACATCCCAGTTTTGTTTTTACAACTCATCGAGGAAAGGAGTATTTCCCAAATCCCCACTAGCTGCCATTGATTTCTTCCCATTGACAAACTTCTTTGCAGCCTGAAAATAAATCAGAAATACAGATATAAGGAAATAACCACTACAAGAGAGTTTATCTTCCTGTTCATAGTCTCAGCTTCAAGTTATTAAAACAAACCAATCCCAACACTACTGTATCAAGGCCAGGCTGGATGGGGATTTGAGTGACCTGCTCTAGTGGGAGGTGTCCCTGCCTGCGGCAGGGGGGTTGGAACTCAATGATCTTTAAGGTCATTCCAACTCAAACCCTTCTATGATTCTATAGTACATCAAGTAAACAATTTCCTTTTTGCTGTCTAAACTTCCTTACTTATAATTTAGTTTCTCGTTACTTTTTAATAAACAGAAATGGCAGAATTACAGTCAGATATAAAAGGCACAAACTCTTTGAAAATGGTTATTCTGAGAATAATTATTACACCAGAAGATACAGTGGCTCTCTCCTTACTACTAAATCTATTTCTAGTTGCTACTGCAACACAAATTAGCAGTAACTGTGAAAAAACAATTTTCTTGTCTTAGAATTTCTCTTTCTGACGGATTTCTGTATGAAGTTTGCTTCAAGTATAAGTAACATGATAATTTGGAATAACAACACAGTTGTTAATTTATCATTAAGCACACTGAATATTCTAGACTGGGGAATCCTAAAAGCCTTGACACAGAAGTGCCTGCGCTGCAACGAGTATGAAGTTTTCCATGAATACTAGTTGGCAGTTTTGGTAAATTTAAGTGAAGTAGACGAGAATTTCACATACTCAGCTATACTAGTTTTATAGTATAAGGATTCAAGGGTCTTCTGTTAATAAAGTAAGTAAAGACATCAAAAGATGGCATTTGCAAATGAGTTGCTTTTTTTGAAGATAGTATATGTGTGTGTTTACAAACACACACAAATGAGCACCAGTTTTGTATAAAACAAATTTACAGTGTGATTAAGAAACACCTGTAGATGCCGACACATACTTACATTCACAACATCAGCAGTGGTTACAGAGTCGATTTTTTGAGCAACAACAGATGGTGATGTGTGTGTGCCAGAAACCAGTGACTCGGAGCCAATTTCATTCAGTAACCCTTCTGCAGACTCCACTGACATCAAATAGGTGGCTTTCAGCTGATTTCTGCCATCAAACAAAGCATTAAGGATGAGTGAGCATGTAAGTCCTGTTATTACCTTCCCCACTGCCCCTGGAAGTGCAATGAGTTTTTCGTGCTTTTTAAGTTTTCAAGATTCCTCTTCATTTTGAAGTCTTTTCAAGTACAGAAGGGTTCCTTAGTTAGAGAAGAAGCCCCACAAATTGGCCAAACATGAAAATGACAGGGCAGTTGGACACCTACTGCCTTGGAATGATCAGCCACCCCACACAGTCAGAAAATCTCTAGCTCAGAATTTGTTTCTGTTTGAAGTAACTAATGCAGGTACCCCAGGAATTAGATAAACTAATCTATTACATTTAAAAATTAAGTTTAAAAAGCATTCTGATTTGTTATCAAGAACAGACGTAAGCAGACAATTTTATTGTAAGTGACAAAGCAGCAATGAATGTAAATGGTTTGGCTCCTTGTTCTGTTAAAAGACAGGAGTTTATACTGTTTCCTCTGTTTTGCACAGGCTCACTGCTACATATTATTTTTATATGCTAGTTCTTCTATTATTTTTTAAAAGTCAAAACAGTAGAAAATGGTTTATTCCAATAGAATATGATTAAGTAGCTTGGTATTTTTGACTGAATTACAAGAGTCTGCAAATATCACTGACCTTGAATTTGGGGTTTTTGGGGGTTTTTTTTTGTCACTAAAGGAAAAAGGGTAATATAGAAAGTATGTGATACGTAAAGCCATTCCAGAAGGGAAACTCAAAAAAAAAAAAAGCCACAGCACTGCGTGTAACACCCTAATACTAGGCAGCTTTGTTACAAAAAAAAACCCACCAATAAACCAACCCAAACACCAGCAAACAAAACAAACTCATAACACACAAAACTAATAATGCCAAACATAAAAGTCCAGAATTCACCACTTAGCTATTAGTGATTAAAGTACAGCCAATCACGTCTAGGTTATCATGTTTGGGGTAATGAAGCTTTACATGAGTCTTGTATTTTATGTATGCAACAGACAATATTTTAATTTTGCTACTTGGTGAATTTGTACTATATTGTTATATTGTGTAACTACAGTTTCAGAGGCTCAGTGTAGTTTAACACCACTTGGAGATCAAGCACTGACTAATCTGCAAAACCTTTTACAAATTAGAGACCCTAAAACTTTGTTGGCATTACTGCATCTCTAATAGTAATTTTTCACATCTCAAATATTCCTAAGGGTACGTATTTCGAGCACTTGGATGTAGCATCACTAATTCAGTGCTTTACACTTGCAGACCTTCATTACTACTATTCTTTGAAGATGCAGAAAATTCCTTAATATAATTGTTTTGGGAATTGCTGCAGCGCGACTGTAAAGTGAATTACTTAAATAATGCAATTTAAGATTCTAATTTAAATATATCTTAATACTACAGAGTGTGATTAAAACGACAGCATCTGCTGATACTTGCTAATTTCTTACATTGAAACAGTTTTCAGAAAACATTAACACTTGTCTAACAAGTTTCTATTAGGAAATACCACTACCAGAGAACCAGTACAGCTTTGAAAAAAAGAGTATTGGCAGTGCTTCAGTTTAAACGCAGGAAAGTGAGCTGTTCCCCATGGAAATAATTACAGGACAACGATAAGCTTTGCTGTACAGAATATTCTTAAGTGTTTGACAAGTAGCTACATGTTAAAAAACTTCTCTTCGCAACACATGCAAGTTCTTTATGCACTTACTTTGCCTTTGTGACATCGTCATCAGTGACACTGCCCTGAGCAACTGCCTTTATCTGGTTCAAAGCAGCTTTAATGACCTGAGGAAAATGAAATAATTTAAGACTTCTTCCCACATTAAATTTCAACATGTTATTTCTATTATCTGACATCTTAAAAACTTCAGGGAGAGCAGCTGACCGTGCTAGGATCGTCTGCCTGAACAGCTTTAGAACAAAACTAAAACCACTGTAATAAATGCCCAAGTGAGACACAACAAAAGTGTGGATTTAAGTTGCAAATCACATTAATTTGTATGGTCTCACCATTTTTCTTGAGTATTCAGTTCTGCCAGCTTCAAAAGCCACCACGTTCCTCATGTCATGCTTTGGCTTACACATGTAAATTGGCAATTGCAGTCAGCAATTCAAGGTATTTTACTACATCTAGTTCTATTACGTATTTGTACTTCCCAGAAAGCAAGTCTCATTCCCAGCTTAGAGCTACATCATAAGCAAACGTGCAGCTTTCTTATATAAGAAACCAGATGAATTGACTTTTCTTTAGATGAATCAGTCACCATCTCAAATCAAAACACTACTTTGAGGGTTATGTTGTCAATACTTCAATTCTAATCGGCAACTCACCTCCCCAGCATTTGGAGCTTGGGATATGGTATAAACCCCAAAGAGCCCAGAATCAGAGTAATTAACATTAAATGCGGAAGCCTGCAAAACAAACATCATCATCATCAACTGTTTCAAGTATCAGAACAACTCGGCATCAAGCAAAGGAAACCTATTAGGATCTAAAATACTGTAATTCAGGAAGCTAAACTCCCTCTGCACAGAGAAGAGATCAGATTGGAAGGCCTTCTCTGAAATATTGTAACTTGTGCAAGAACGAACTAATTAAGATTCTAGCTGGAGGCAGTAACCTCCCAAAGGATAATATGCATTTTACTGTACAGCAACCCTTTGAACGTACATCAAATGGCTGGGTGGTTGCTTTAGCAATACCCTGGGAGAGTTTGCTGGTAACGTTGCTTCCCCTCTTGATAAGGGGTCCAGCACCTAAAACATGCTGGAGAACACTGAAGGCGTTTGCTTCTGCACTTCCAACGGCAGCTCCTTCTGTGACAATCGCAGCATGGACAAGGCTATCACCGTTCTGCTCTCTGATTTCTCCTAAAAATACAACAACAGAATAAAAAGTAATGCAGTGTTCAGTAAGAAGCTACTGTACATTCAGAAGTTACTGCACGTCCACTCAGGAAGTCGGCAAGAAGCTGTCAATAGGCTGAAGGTCATTTTAGTAAGTCCTTTACATGCAAACATTTTCTTGCAATCACAAAACCAAGTACCTTCCTACGCCTTATTTGAACCTGACCCTAAACCATAAATGACAAATGATGATAAAACTCAGTGAGTCTCCAGGCAACAAATATCCAGAAAAGCAGTGTACCTTCTGTTCATAGTAATGTTTACCCTGTTTTATAGAAAGTGAAGTTATTCCTGTCAAATATTAAATGTTGGAAACTTTTTCCCCCTATCCGTTTACAGAGTGATCCAATAGTCCAACTAAAGAACAGCTACTGCTATTGGTATTAGCACAAGATACTGCTCTGAAAGACCTAAGCATTGCTTTGTCTTTCATGAAAGATGTACAACATTCTAACATCTTCCCTAAAAAGAAAGCCTACCATCACTTCTAGAGAGTCCTCTATCTAATTTTAAAGGAATCTTCCCAAAAATGCCGTGAGAAACCATATGCCAGCTTGTTTTTCACTTTATAGAATATATGAGCTTGCAAGTAAAACTTTGTTGGAGATATGGGTTCAGTTTTATCCCAGAAGTTTCCACAGTGGGGAATAACCCTCTGCTTATTTAGATGGGAGATGCCTCTGAACTGTCACTTCCCAC
Organism: Tringa tobata; assembly: GCA_033628505.1. Taxonomy (NCBI): domain Eukaryota; kingdom Metazoa; phylum Chordata; class Aves; order Charadriiformes; family Scolopacidae; genus Tringa; species Tringa tobata. Next base: position 6,978,440 of record JAHREE010000169.1, on the reverse strand, counting down.
GTACAGCATTTAGTACAACAGTACAGTTTTCAGTTGCAAATTTGAATAATACTACACTTATAATAAATAGAAGATCAGTCATTCAGAACAGATGCAAGAAACATACTTACCCCCTCGATAGACAGCCTTTGCACTAGAAATACCAGCTCCACTTCGGATATTTAGAAAGTGCTCTGCAACTTGCTTTAAGTCAGAGTGCTTTACACCTGTAATACAATAGTTTATTGCAAGTAACATAACGGCATTGCAAAGCTACATAAAAGTTACATGAGAGTGTTTTAGTTGTATCATAACATTTAACTTCTACAGAGAATTCAAATTTCTACATTAGTTTTCCGTTATGAATTGCAGTGTCCAATAAAGACCATACATACCTATTCCTACAAGAGCCATTCTCGCACTTGTGAAATTGTTCTGTACAAAATGGTGAAGCTGCAACAGTACATTCACATTTTAGGGGATTTCGGATGAAAAACAAAAATGGCAAGTATGTTTCTGACATCCACTATTCAGCCTTAATATTACTTAATGCAGGAAACTCCAACGCTTCCAAAAGCGAATGTCTATAGAATAGCATTTTACACATTCTGCAATGACAACTACAAAACCCTTATATACAAGAAGACTTGCATTTCATTGACAGTCTTCCTATCAACACCAACCCACTGACATCAACCGCCTCTCTAAATGTGAACATGAGTTCTGTATCCAATAATAAGAGCTGCATGAAGATCAATCATTTTAATACGAGACTAATATGATAGTAAATACTGACTGTATATTTACTAAATTCATTTTCTCTGTCATCTATCTGTGATAAAGAAACTGAAACATTTATAACACAATACAAATAAACATACCTGCTCAGAAGTAATTTTCCCAATTCTGTAATCTGGACAATATAAGGGGTTTGCCAGAGCATTCTTATAAGCTGCAGCATGCAAGTTTTCCAGCACTCCTAAAAGGAACAAAGTTTCAGCGATGATGGTTAATTAAGAGCCATTTTTAATGAAGATTATGAATGAAACTAGAAGTTACCCAGTGAAACGGAGCTGTGGTCCACTTTAACCACTACAAGATCTGCAAAAGCAGGTCTTGAACAATCCAATACACGTGGAAGTTTCATCCAGAACCACAGACAACAGAATCTGGTCTGAGGGCTTCTATTCTTTTGTAAATTATTAAAAAAAATATCTTGTGTGTATATATATATGTATATAAATAAATATTTAAAAGTCTTGCACGTATGCAAAACTTGCATATGCTCAACACTTTTTGGCCTCAAGAGCAAGCTATAAATGTAATCATTGCATGTGGGAGGGGGAACAGTAAAAAACAACAACAAACTCCAACATCCTTTTAATTACAGAATCATCATCATCTTCACTGTAAGCACCTCTAGTTCTTGAACTTGAGAAAGAACGGGCTGTTTATAATACTATTTGTAGCTCAGCATGAAGTCTCATCTATCTCCCTATTGAGTTGAAGAATGCCAGTGTCTTCAATTCCCTTCTCATTAGTTTTTTCTTGCATCCAACAGCATCCTACTCAGTCCTTCTGAGATATTCTCAAAATATTCTCAAGAGAAAGATGACACTCCTTTCTTCAGAGTTCTGATTCTGAACATAACTGTAACTAGATGATCTCTAGAGGTCCCTTCCAACTCTGACAATTCTGTGATTCTGTGAAAATATGAAATTACTATGAAACCAATCTGTCGTTGGCACAAGTATAAAAACCAAAGATTGTTCTCAATTCTGATTTTAAAAAATATTTGTGCTTCAATATAAGCCAAAGCTTATGAAGGTGATCACACTTCATGGAGTACTACAAATGATGCTTATTGTGCAGAACTACCTGAGTGAACTGGGATGACTAGAGTTAAATAACACAAGATACATTGGAATAGGCTTGGTTTGGCTGAGGCTTTGTGGGTTTTTGTGTTTTATTGTTTTTAAAATCCACAAACCTAAATTTATAACCGTAGAACTGGAATCCATTTTCAATGTAATGAAAATACACATTTTTTAATACCAAAATAACCATACAAATTCAAGAAGTCTTTTGTAGAATACTGTTTCCACATCAATGAATATTACCTAAATATTGTTTTCAGAACACAAGCTGTTGCAAATATATTGACAATCATGACTCGCACGTTCTTTGGTTGTGCTTAAAAATGTAAACGGAAGCTGTCAAGGAGAATGGTGTGAGTCCTCTTCAGCACGTTATTTGCTAAATGTTGTTATGCACAGGCTGGAAAAGTGTGTGGATTTATAAAAAACCCAAAACATTCCATAACAACAGAAAGATGATACCTATCAACAGGGAAAAACTGAAAAATAAAATGGTCACGTGACAAGAGAAGAAGGAAAACTATTTTTTGTAAAGTTTTCAATTTTGAAGAAGCTCCTCTGAAGCAAATACAGTAGATCAGAAAATACACTTACCAACTTGAGGATTCTGAAATGCAATTGCTTTGTCAACTTTCAGCTGGGGCTGAAGATCAGTTACTTCCCATGGTCTGAACTCCGGTGCAGTGGTGACATTGAGAAGGTACTCCATTACTGTGTCACTAGATAAAAAAGTTATAAAGGTGTTAAACACAATAGAAGTAGCACGTATTTCTTTTGAAGTTGAAAGCAATTCAAACTAATCTGTAAGCAACACATTAACAAAAAAATAAATCACTCGAGCCAGAGTAGTTATTAGCACTGCTTTACAAAATATGAGAATTGAATTTCAGTTCCATAGCATTTGTATGCTCAATAGCATGATACAGAAGCTGAATACTAATACAGTAATTTATGGATTTATTAGAAAGACACGAAAATAGGTATTACTCCTGCCCCGTAAAATGATAGGTCTCTACTTTACGACACAGCAGTTTGTAAAGAATGCAATAATTCAGTTTACAACACATCTAGATACCTACACATAGTCACGCAGGCATTCAACAGAGTAAGTCATTTTCTCTCTTGTTGAATACACACTAAATGAGAAAAAATACAAAATCAATTTCAGCAAAGAACACAGAATTAGATTTTCACACATATTCCCGTTTGATTGAATTCATCAGCAAGATATTTACTGGAATATCTAGCTAAACTTTAATTGGCTCAAGATGACTGTTTAAAGGAGTGATAATACACACACAGCAGAAATACACAAAACTAAAATTCATATCTTAAGTATTCAAGTAATAACAAGTGTCTTGTGACCATCAGAATTTCAGATACCATGATAATTCTAGGTAAAACAACAAATATGACTGAATAGCAAAATTTGAATAAAAGTGTATGTACTAAACAAGGCAATTTAGAAATTATTCTCTCTGAGCAGAAAACATAGTTAGTCTTTTCCACTTGCTTCAACACATTTGTGATTAACAGGAACAAAAAAGGGGAGAACCTCAAATTACATAAAACACTGCTTTTAACCAAATTCTATATAAAACAATCTTACTGGATGATTTCAAGATACATTGCAAGAAAGCAGGTACAGCAACATCCCTCTTTTATTTCTCTTAGGCTTGTTTTCTAGGCTTTAAACTCTCAAATCACGAAAGCCAACTACAGTCTCAATTGTTCCCAAAATTGCAGTGTGATGAGTGGTATCTATTCACAAAAGATGGAGAAAAAAAAATATAACAAAATCTACTGACTCCGGGAAGTTTAATCTCAAAGCCTGAAAAGGCAGAAAGAACATTAAGTTTTCTGGATAAATTATATTTTTTTCGATGCTGTTAACTGAAAGATGCTTTTAAAATACCAATCATGGGTGCGCTCTTGAACCTTAACCAAATGAAAAGCACAAAAGATGTTCCTTGTCAACATTCAAGTACCATCACCACACTGAGCTTATCTGCCTACATATTGCCATGCTTATTGTTTTAAGTTTCCTTTAGTCATAGAGCTTGTTTGCATTTTACCAAGACAGATTATCTCCGTGTGTTGTTACAAACCTTAGGCTACCCCCAACAGCTTCAATGCCACGAGTAATCCGGAAAGAAGATGCTCCTTTAGTAGTCTATTTTTTTAAAAAAAAAAAAAAAAGGAAAGAAAAAGCACAACTTAAAAATCTATCTATATTAAGAACAGATTTGCTTGAGGTTATTCAGTGCTCAGGCAAAGTTAGAACAGTATCTGTTTATTCATTTATATAGAAGTAATATTGAGAAGTAGAGCCAGCTTACTGCGTCCCTACCCTCTATCATTCTCTCTGATTTTCCACCATAACTGCACACATATTTGCTCACCAAGCCCATTCTAGAATGACCCTGGTTTGCTTGAACATTTAATAGGATTCTTTGAATTTGATAAGCTTGACAAAAGCAGATCAAGGAATGCCTGTACATACTATTTTGCTGACAGCTCTCTGGGGAAAGTGGCGCCAGTCAGCAGTTGAGAAGGAGGCAATAACCAGCTGGGATGACATTATTTTTTTTCTGCCTGAAACTGATGTGGATTGAGCCCATGCAACAGCAAAGGCATGTCAGCGGTGCTGCACAGCTTTAAGCATGACAGCCTGGCTGGTGTGTGAGAGAGGACGTGTCTCCATCTGCAGCTACACCCCAACAACAATGGAGATAAACAAGAACAAGTGGAACAGCCACACTGAGTCAAGCCCATGGGACATGTAGACCAATGGCCTGTACCTGACAGTGGCAACAGATGAGGCTGTTCAAATATAACATCCCACAACCCATTTAATAGTATTCCCAAAGTACCTACAGGAGTTACTCCTATTAGCAACTGTTTAAGGACTTGCTATCAGTGAATTTGTCTGATTCTTTTTTGAACCTGCTGACAGGTATCTGCCTCCATAGCATCTTGTATAACTGAAGCTAGCCATAAAAAAGAAAGGGAAAATAAGGAGCTTAAAACATCTTGATGTCAGTAGTAAGAAAAACTATTCACAAATATTACACACACAAAATTGAGTTTATATCAGTCACCCAAATTAACTTTTACTGCAGCTTAAAGAAAATGAGTACATGCATAGCTTCGCATAGATATATTTTATACAGATATAGTTTAAGACACCAATGGAGAGCATAACTCTAAATAAATATCAGTGCCTGTCTTCCAGGAAGTAATATAATTTCTTCTGCACTTGAACCAGATAACCAACAATCAATGTGTATTGTTTTCCACTTTGTAAGGTCTCTTACATTAAATTTTACCATATCGTTTCTCTTTGCAATCATAAACCTTCCACCACCTGACCTACCGCCAACACAATAACAAAAAGCATAAACGCCTACCAAAGTAGATGCAAGACGAAGCAAGTGAGCAGTTCCCAAGTTACTAGCGGTTTCATATCTGCTGCCCGCTTTAATAAACACACCAATTCTTGAAGCCGGAGAAAAGTTTTCCAGAGACGCAATAACTAAGCCATTTGGTAGCTTTGTGATCTATATTAAAAAGAAAAAAATGGGTTCAGTCATCAACTAGAAGTACTGTCAGAGTTCTGCTTTGACCGAGTTTTAAAACATAAATAAAAAGGAGAAAGGAAAAAAAATACCAGTATTGATACTGACCTCAAGATCTTCAGACTCTGGAGATAATTTCACTCGTTCTGCGGTTGCTGAGGTTGCAACTTTAGGAGCAACCTTCAGTGAGTAAAGTCTCTTCTAGAGAAGAAAGCATAAGACAATGGATTTCCTGAATTAGTTCATCACGTTCCATTACATAGTGAAAAAGCAAATTATTTTAAAACTGAAATACCATGAGCGACTTCAAGCTCCAGAGTAAGTGGACTGCAAGATTCCCTTCAAATTCCTTTGATTGTTTTTTACATCACTGTTGGACCCGTACAATGACTTACAGGAGATCTCTGAAGCTCAAGAAATAGCACTATAAGAAAGCTTTCTTTTTTCCCCTCTCTTTGCTGTTGTGTAGTGGGACTCTCTACTGATACTACACAGGACCAACGTATAGCAATTAACAAACAACTACAGCAGAATACAACTTTGGAGATAACTTTCTAATTAATCAGGTGTAGGCAGCTCAACTCCTGAAGAGTCACCTCCCTGAACACCCTGTCTACAGTGACTGCTGCACACAGAGGGGACACCTATGCAAGTCCCCAACCTGCACAGCTAATAACCAGAAACAGGCCTTCAGATTGAAAGGGTGAAGGTCGCAAGAGCCTTCTCTTCAGTAGCTGGCAACAGAAATGACAAGACTACTGATTTTGAATCAAAAATGCTACCCCCTTTTTGGAAGTTTCTTATACTTGTAAAATAAATTTATTCATTACTCATCTTTCCACATTTAAAAAAATAACTTAATTTCTATCTCAAATTAAAAACCAGGTGACAGAAACACTGCTGCACTCTGTAGGAGGGACACCAATGACATAATTCCCCTTGATTTGCCACAGACTCAGTTCAATGTAAGAGTCCAGGAAAAACTCCTTTCTTCCCCAACCACAAATTTGTTAAGAGACCTAATTTTAACCTCTAAGCCGATGTACTTATGAATTACCACTACACGTCTAAAATTGAGTTACAAACATACTGTGACTCAGAAGACATCATCCCACTCAAGAGAGCATTTTCAGCAGAGACCTAATGCAAATTATATTCCAGTTGTCCGCCAACCCATGGAGATTTTTGCAGCAGAACAAGCCCTCTGCCCCCTCCACGGCCCCGGAACAAGCCTAGCCTCACTTGCCAAGGGCACCACCTTACCACAAGCAGCTGAAGCCTCCCCAGGAGGGAAAGAACCCCCTAGGAAACCGCTTCTCCCCTC
>JAHREE010000169.1:6926743-6971616 GCA_033628505.1 Tringa tobata | reverse complement strand
TTATATTTTTATCTGTGCTCTCTAATATCACATAATGTACAAATGAGATGAAAATGTTTGGTATTTACTTAACACTTTCAGTGTTCATTTTAGTCTGTTTGAACTGTTTTGTGTTTTGTTTTTTTTTTTTAAAAAAAAGATCCTAGATGGCAGTGTCATTACAGCAAAACGAACAGCTGCAGTTTCTGCAATTGCTACCAAGGTATGTCTTCTGTTTCCTAAATTGGGACAGAATCAGTGATGTTATATACAAAATAACTAGGGGCAACAAAGTAGATGGCTTTCAGTGCATGTGACTTTTCATCAAATACTGCTTTAAATTAGATTTATGGCAACATATGTATCTTCAGGCAAAACTTAAAAATGCAGTTTTCTGTCTTGATTGAGTTGTGTCTTGCTTTAACACTTTGTGTGTGATTGGAGAAGGAATCTGAGCTATGTTTTTGTGGCTTGTTCATGCTCTTCTGGAAATTTATTGAGGTGTCTTCCTCTGCCATTTTCTTTCTTTTGTGCTTGTCTTAATGTGCTCCTTTACAGCTTTGAGTGAAGCAGCTATGATGATAAACAATGGGGGACAATGTAGGTCCTCTTAAGAGAGATGATACCCAGATAACTTGTCCAGAGGTGGCTGCCTGTCAGCTTCTCTGTTGTCACTGGAAGTTGTCCAGATGACTATGCCTCACTACAGCCATAAATTTCAGTGTCTTAAGGTGAGGTGTATCTTGCTGTATGTTGCTTTACATCATTTCAATTTCAGTTGGAAATTGTTGGGTTTGAGTTCTTTTTTTAAAACTATGCTTTACTGGACTTCTAATAGTGGGAAGAGAGCAAGTCACCGTCCATTGCACAGCAGGGCTTTAGTCATCAACTCAAAGGATGAGGCAATAAGAAGAGGGCCGGTGCTGAAAAATAATTCTGTTTTTCACCCATCAGCTTTGCATCAGAATGAAGGGTGATCTCACCACTTTGTTAGTGGCAGTCTTCATGCCAGCATGACTCTATCTGTGGCAATAGACCTAAACTGACATAAAATTAGAGTGAAGAACCTGTCCCCCAGAGCTTCCCCTGGTCCAAGGGACAGAACAATCTACAATGGATTCCTCAGACATGAGGTTGTAGGACCTCATTCATCTCAGCTGTTCTATACTTGGCCAGTTCTGACAGTTTTTACACAGTCTGGTTCTGCTGTCCTCAAAGGAGCTTGGCTGCTGAAGGGACTTCAAGATCAGATCCTTCATTGCCGTCTGCTGTTTTGGGAAGCTTTCAGAAGTGTTTGAGTTTAGCTCATAGTTGTCATCTTGTCCTGTTTATGCCACTTGCTTTTCAAAGACCCATGCTTTTATGCAAGGAACCTTTGAAATCAGTGCTTCAGAGTCCTTGAAAAGAAAATTAAAAAGAGTTCTTGCTGCTGCAAAACAGGATCAATGAGATTTTTTTTTCAATATGTTTGCAGCAGAATAAGTGTTGTGAGCCTAGACAATTAGAAAGCTTTTTATACAGAAGTGAATGGCCACAGCAAATGCATAAACAAGACACAAGGATAGCTTAGGGCTGGACTCCAGCAGTTCTCTCTTCCTCTTTGCCAAGTATTGGTGAATCACAGGCAAGAAGTAAACCAGAAAACCAAAAGCAACTACAGAACTGAATTTTAATATTTGTTTCTTAGAACCATCCCTTTTTTCACAATGCTTCATGCGTACGTATTATGACTCTTACAATTCTAAGATACACTCGTGGTATGATTTATGGCTTCAGTGAGTTGAAAAAGAAGGTTTAGTGTGGGGCTACTGGGACCAGTTTACCCATGAGGCTATCACTTTCAGTTCTGATAGCTTTGGTATTGTTTTCAGCCAGCACAGAACATCAACACAATGGTTTTACACTTAATTAGCCACATAGGTGTAATACATTGTACTGATAGTAGAGTGTGCAGGGGCTCCAGAATTTGCATTGGCTCATGCTATTACATATTAAGCCTGAATTTCAAAAGTCAAACAATTCAAAACCAGAATTAATCCAAGATGTATTTGGTGGTATTGACACTAGCTTCTGTGCTTAAAAAAAAGCTATATACATATATAGTGGTAATTGAATATTGCTTTATATTAATATGAATCAACACTATGTTTTGCATAAAAATATTTTTAAAGGACTAATGATACTGTTTAATAGTATTTTGATATATATTTGTCATATCTGTTAATATATTGTCCTTATTGTTCTTAATATTTGATACTTTTTAGTTGTTAATGCCACCTTTTGCAGAAGTGCTGTGCATTTTGGGAGCTGGTGTTCAAGCATATAGCCATTATGATATCTTCACAGAGCTGTTCACATTTAAAGAGGTAACGGACACATCTTAACAGGATACATTTATTTTTCTCTATTATGTTTCAGGAGTACTTACTGTAGGTAAAGTACAGCAAATGAAGTTGTATTGGGTCTGACTGAGAGTTTATTTTCCCCATAGCAGCCCTCATAGTGCTGTGCTGTGTGTTGGTAGTTGGAAAGGTGTTGATAACACACCAGTGTTTTGACTACTGCTGAGCAGTGCTGGGGCAACATCAAGGCTGTCTCTCCAACATTCCCCCAAACCAGTAGGCTGGGGGTGGGCAAGATCCTGGGAGAGGACAGAGCCAGGACAACTGACCAAAGGGATATTCCATTCTGTATGATATCTGCTCAGCAATAAAAGCTAAGAGAAGGGTGATGGTGGGGCATTCATTATTGCAGCATTTGTTTTCTGCTTTAGCTTTATTAAACTACTTTTATCTTGACCTGCAAGTTTTTCCATCTCATTTTCTCCCCTACCCCTGGCCTACTGAAGCGCGGGGGTGATAGAGCAGCTTGGTGAGTGCCTGCTGTCTAGCCAAGGCCAACCCACCACAGAAGTTATGGGTTTAATCATATTTTGATTCTGTTTCTACAGAACCCAAGAATACTCTGAACAGCTGTAGAATTTCTTGCTGAAATGTTGGCAAGGTTGGAAACAAAGTCATTTCAGATAGGACTCTCTCAGAGAGAAAAAGCTACTGTGTATGCCATACTTGAATAAGCTTTCTGTGACTTTCCCTTAAATATTGAAAATACTTGGATTTCATAAACACAGTTTTACAAGGAGCTGTTATTCTGGCATCACAAAATAGTAATTGAAATGTAGCTGTATGCACGTGAAATTTAGTCACTCATATGATGAGAACATTCAAGGGGAAAGAAACCTCACCTCTAGGATGTGTTTAACTATCTACTGAAGACTAAAACAAAGTGTTATATTTCAGCAAGGAGAAATTCTCCAAGCTAATATGTCTGTCTTTTTTTTTTTCTTGAAGGTCAGAATATGGAATCGCACCAAAGAGAAAGCGGTGAAGTTTGCTAATTCAGTTAATGGTCCAGTGCAGGTCTGCTCTTCTGTTCAGGAGGCAGTTACTGGGGCTGATGTGATTGTAACAGTCACTATGGCAACAACACCAATTTTATTTGGAGACTGGGTAAAACCAGGTGCCCATATCAATGGTATGCTCTGTTCTCACCGTTTAAAAGATACATTTATTGCCACATTGTTGAAAAGCAGTACTATCTGCTTCTCAGAATGGATTTTTTTTTTTTTTTTCTGGTTTGACTTTTCCACTTGAGTAAGGGCCACTTTTCCCAACCCTGTCTTCCTGTTTTTCTGGAGCCAGAATTCCTGTGTATTCCAGCGCTGGATGTTTGAGAGAGCATTGGATATGCTTTTTTCCCCTAGCGGTGCATCATCTTTGCCACCGTGTTGTCACTTGATGCTCACCTTGCTCTCTGTTTAAATAACCCATACAAACATGTTATTTCCAAAGTGATTCCTGCTCATTGTAATGCTTCCCTGGCAGTTGTCCTCTTCACCCAGTTTTGTAAGCTTCTCTATTTGTTCCTTTTTGGTTTGATCACATTGATTTATTTTCTTTTTACTTGAGTTAGAAAGATGCAATAGCTGAGTTAAAACCTTCATAATTTGACCTCTAATTATGGTGAGGTTTGGGGGGCTTTTTTTTTTTCCTGCCTTGTAATGATGTTGTCACCCTATTGTTTGGAGTCTCTGGACATGCCCAAATTTGTTTATTTTATTAATTGTGGGCCTGGTTCAGATGGCCTTGTGCACTTTCCAAATAGCGTGGTAATAAGACAAAAACAACTTGTCAAAGGGAACAATTTAAAGAAAGGTCCCACATTCCAGTAGTATCCTACCAATTTTTCAAACTCAATTTAGTCCTTTGTCATTGAATGTTGTTGTCTGTTCTGTCACGGCATGGAAGCCAGAAGTACAACCAAAATCAATTAAGGTCTACAGTCACTGAGGCGACACATACACAAAGACCCCTCTCCTTTCTTTGGCTTTTCTTTTCCTCCATTGAGGCATTTCTGCTGTTTGAAAAGGCATTCAGGCAATATGGAATTTATTATTCTGTAGCAGTTGGTCACTTAAAAAAAATAACAAGTTGATGGTGGTCTTGCTGTAATTTAAAGTTAAGCTCCTTGGTTTGTTTTCAGTTTCTCCAAATAAGTGAAAATCCATAATCTGCTCCACTTGTACTGATTAGAAGGTTACAAGGGAATAATAGAGGGCTATAGATTTAAAAATCCTAATTAGTAACATTGAACTCTGTCTGCATGTGCAAGTCTTTGATGCATGATACTTTGGTTCTCATCAGTTCAGGATAACTGAGGGAGTCTTCAAATCTGATATGTCTCTATAGACATATCATGATGTTAACAAACATGATGTGACTCAAGTAAAAGGACTATAAAATTCAGGGCATTTGGTAGTGATCTGCTGAGAGACAAAGGTACAAGAGATAACGGACAGAGGGAGGTAACTTCGTTAGGTCTCTGTGACTCATTCTGCTGAGACGAATATTCTATTGACAAAGCAAATATTGAACATTTTAGAGGAGCTGTATTAGATGTTAGTTAACTCTGTTTAAAAAATAAAAGCAGTGGAAATTCAGGGGGTTGGCACCTTACAGAAACAGGCCATATATATGCCAGTGTTAACAGCTGAGTCCAGGTTGAGAGAAACACAGGCTTTCTCACAGTTGCTCAGGCACATCCTATTTTTTTGTTGTTTTATCAACCAGCATGTCTCCAGTGCTAACATCAGATCATATATTACAGTTCCACAATAATGTCCATTGTTAATTCACACATGTCTCTTGGACAAAATGTGGTTTGAATTTGTTTTAAACCTTCCTCTTAAGTTCATCGGTTTTGTTGTGTTAGCTGTTGGAGCAAGCAGACCAGACTGGAGAGAACTGGACGATGAACTGATGAAGAATTCTGTTCTGTTTGTGGATTCCAGAGAGGCTGCTCTTACAGAATCAGGAGATGTTATATTATCAGGGGTAAGACTGTCTTAAATTATGGACTTTATTTTTGTGGCAAATGGCTTGCACTTGAGATGAGTTGGTTGATGTGTTGCACTGAAACCTTTTAGAGCATCAGTTCTAGTTGTTAACACTTTCCAGGCACAGGCTGGAAGATAAACTGTTTTCAAACTGGTACTTCTATATGTCTGTGCCAAAACCCTACAACCTCTCTATCAACCATTACATGACCCCATATTACAGTAGCATGTTTTCAGCATTGGCCTTTGTGTACAATAGCAGCATATTGTTTTTTGGAAGACCTACATTTCCAGCAATGTTTGGTAGTTATGTTAAATATTTTTCAAATCTATTTCTTAAAACCTTCCTATAAGGTTTTGATGTGATTAACACAGAAGCCAAGGAAACAGTTAGTGATCTGTAGAAATTTGACAGCAGGGACTCTTTTAGGTTTAATGGAGTGTTTTTTGCTTTTTTTAATGTTTTTTTTCAGAACAAATATGACTTCCATTTTTGAGGTTTAACATAAGAGGTCCAGATATGGTACAGTGTGTGGAATTCCATGTGTTTTATTGGATAGGTAACAAGCTATCCACTGCAACTTACTGAAGAGTGTTTGACAGTTGTTTTTCTCTGAAAAACATTCCAGTCCTCTGTCGTTCTGTCTAGTTTCAGTATTATTTTTCTGAATACTGATGTGCTTCAACATGGAAAGGAATCAGTTCTGGGATAGCAGAACCAGAGGAATTCTTTCTTTTGAAGTCACTCAGAATTTTTTTTCTCTTAACATATGTATTAACATTATATTTTGTATAAATATGTATTTGTTTTACAGGCAGAGATTTTTGCCGAGCTGGGAGAAGTAGTGAAGGGTACAAAACCAGCCCTGCCTGAGAAGACAACAGTTTTTAAATCGCTGGGTAAGAACAACTCCTCCTGTGTACAAGTCTGACAGAAAACAATGCCTTGTTATTTACTCGGTCCCCCATGCGTGGGAAAGCTGCTGATCATCTTTAAAACTGCTGTGGCAATGCACTGTCCAGTAGAAAGTAGAATGTGATTTGCATTTTCCCTTTTAATTTCACTTTACATCAGTCTAGCAGGACTGATGTAATGAAAAGTGATAGGAAAGCAAATAAACAATAGGAAGAAATAAGTTTTCCATTTCACAATTGTTCAACACATGACTGCAGCATTTATTTATACATATGCCCTGCTGTTAAGCCCTTGGAGTCCGTTTGACCTGCAAACAATGTGGCAGTGTACTGTGGGGCTGGAGTTGATGTTTGGGGGGAAAGAGGTCTGAAAGGGCCAAGTTGTGATATGAACACTGAAAATTAGATTCATACTGTTACATTAAGTTCATATAGTACACCTAACAGTTATATAATGGCTATAAAATTTGCATGTAACACTGTAGGTGTTTAGGATGAGGGAAAGATTCTTGTTCCTCTCCAGGTAGATAATTTCCCGAGTCCTTCTATTCCCTTCTGAAGCTAAATTGTTGTACAGCTGAAGAACTGTTTGAAGGTGACTTCAATTCTTTTTCAGGGATGGCAGTTGAAGATACAGTAGCAGCAAAATTTGTTTATGACTCATGGTCAGCTGGTAACTAAAGAGAGGAGACTACGATCACAACGAGGCCAAGAAAATTGTTTGCACTTACTTTCCTTGCATCCTTTGTTAACAAGAAAGGCACCAATCCTATCTGAATGTGGTCCTTCTAGAGTAGTCAAGATTGAAAAGTAAACTTCAGCAATAGATTAATTTCTACAACTTTCTAATGGCAAGTATTAGATACATGCAGTATTACTAATAAATCTCTCGTGTAATGACAAGTATTAGATGTTTGCAGTGATACTAACAAGAGTATTTTTACATATTTTGGTATAATTCTGGAATCAGGCCTTTCCTCCCTAATTAGTTATGTAAGAGAAGTCTGTGGGTAGATTTTGTGGGTTTTTAGAGAGGTAATTCATACTGATATAAAATATACCAGTTTGGAGAATGGACTCTGGCATCATATTTACCTGTGATAATACTTTAAATGCAACTGTGGGTTTTAGTGCTACACTGACAGTCTTCAGTCTCCTGGGAATGCAGCCAACCCCTGACTCCTTGGACATCTCTTCCCTTCCAACTCAAACTGGGATCTGGAGATCACCATCCTTACTTTCACCCCTCACAGTCCCCCTTCCCTGCCCTCAGACCCAGTGGTTTTTCATTTTAGAGCACGCTCCTGAGTGGGAGTTTATCTAAATAATGATGCCTCCATAAAATTAGATTTTTGTCTGGTTTTGTGGAAGACCTGGCTCAGGAAGACTTAGAGTGCAAAAAAATCAAAGCTAATATTATATACACCTTAACTGGGAGGAAACTATACTTGATCCCTCCTTTATTACATTTCTGTGTGGGATGTTGCCATTTTTATATTGCAAGGAGTTGCCCAAAATATAAGCACTAAAATGGTTTGATTCAGCTTTTATCCATATTCTGTGGGGAGATTTTGTTGTTGATCTATGCTTGTAAGTCCCTCTTCTAAGCTATTTTGAAGGTTGGAACAGTGCAGACTGATTTCAATAGGATAAACTTCACACAGGCAAATATTTTCACCTTAGCTGTACTATGCATCAATTGGTAATTGTTCTTTTATCCCAGTGGGTATTTGCTGGGGCAGGAATTTCCATGATCCTTTCTTGGCAGAGGAACCCAGTGATGTTCTACATAAGGAAAAGTTCCAGTTTTGTGCTGTTATGCAACTGCCTTACAAAAGATTGAGCATCTGCTGAAAAATAGCTATTGCCCTGGAAACAAATTCCTGTCTTAGGCTAGACTTGTGCCTTATGAAACTTTATTTCTACTTACATATTATTTCATGCAGGTTGTTAAGTGGTTCTGCACTCTGGAAGGATTAGATGACATGTGATTCTATATTGATGCCAGAAGAATACAGTAGAGCAACAGGAAGGAGGTTCAGGAGCAGTTAGTGTTAAAGCCCTTGATGATGCATAAGTAAGTATAGAAGAGGTTAATGAGTACAGTGCAGGTATGGCGTAAATAATACTCCAAGTTATAAGCCCTGTGTAATCTAGTTGGAAAATGTAGTAAGAGGCAGAGTTTCTAATTTGCAAAGTTTTAGCATGGAAGAGTACTGGACCAGTAAGTGAATGGGGCCAAAGGATGTGTTTGTGTTGACAGAAATCTAACTCATTGACCTTGTTTATATCAGCAGAAACAAGAACAGAAATTTCTTTTGCATTTTTTTAATTGTAGCAAAATTACCCTTCTATTCTTACACATGAGTTTTTTGGTGTCATTTCTGTTGTGTACAGAAATGTATGTGTTGGCTTAGCCTGTTACATCAGCAATGAAAAACTCCAGTACTGTGATACAAATGTGACAGCCATCAGTGTTCCATAATTCAAGAACTGTATGAAAACTTGCAATGAAAACTTACAATTTATGACAATGTTATCCTGGTTCTGTCCCTGTGTAAAAGAAGCTGTGTAATTTGAAGTGAGACACAGTTTTAGGGAAGAAGACAAATACAGTTTTGCACATGTACAAATACAATTTTCACATGTACTCTTCTATAGTCTATGCACTTTAAAAGTAGATGGAACTAGTCCAAAAACCTGGTTCTGAAAACCCACTGTTCCCAACTTTCATTGGCGATAGGAGGTTCTGGGAGCCTGTCTTCAGCATTGTACCTCTGAGTTCATGAGGAGGATACAATTCAATTACAATGGGAGTTGATTGAATGCTGTCTTTAGATTTTTTTTTTTTTTGAGGGGAAATAGCCTTAATTTCCATGTTTCCTTCTCTTACAAATCATTCTCAAGAAATTGTGTAACTTGCATTTATTTTAAAATTAAATAGAAACTGCTGTCTGTCTTTGATTTTTGTTGTCCATTACTTTTGATTTGGGTGGGGTTTTTTGGAGATAAAGAAAAATATTCAAGTTGTTGCAGTGACTACTCTTTCGGCAAATGTGGTCACTGAATATAAAGGGGAACATAAATTGAGACTGTTCTGCTCCACTGTGGTACTTGGTTTTGCAGTCATTATCCTGTATTGCATGTTCCTTCCTCTTGATGTCTGTCCAGTGTAGAGTATTAAATCCTTAAGTAAGGAGAATCTTGTACTTGGTAGGACTGAGATCATGTGAGATCCCATGGTTTTATGATTTGGCTTGGATTGGGTTATAAGATTGATACATAAAGTGTCTCCAACTGAACTGCACTGTACAAATGTTACTAGGGAGTCAGATCTGGGATTCACTAATTTAAATACTTCTAATCATAAAAACACAAACGGGTTTGTGTTTAAAAAAAATAAATAAATTTGAAAAACAGCAAAGCATGTAAGTGGAAAGAACTGAAATGGGAATGTTCCTTTTTATTGTTTCCCCCCCAATTGTTCTACATGACTGCTTTATACCAGAGGCAAATTTCCAGGACCACCCTGCAAGAAAAGGACTAGCACTATTGCCCTCTTCTGTGTGGTTTTTTTTTTTTAATTTAATTTAGAAGGGTGTATATATATATTGGGGTTGATTCGGTTAACTAAAGTAAGTGGTGTGGGGGGGTGCTCTGGGGCTTCTTATTCAGTCTCAGCATGCAGTTCCATTCCAGAAGTCCAAGGAACTCGTCCTGTAGATCTTGTGCTGTATCTGTTAGCTACAAGAGTTAGTGTGGATTTCTAAGGGCCTGCTGGATGCTTGTGACAACCGAGTTAATCAGTTTATCTGCAGATAGTCTGTGCCATTACTTCTGGTTCTCAGAGGTCACAGCAGTTTGGCAGATTTACAGGTGAAGATGCATAGGGGTAGAATTTCAGTGCAATTTAGAGATACTTGGGGCTTATCACAGAACTACTGAAGCTGTTCTGTGATAATGGTGGTAATTGGACAAGTTCTCTGTGAGTGACACCACTTGCTGATGTTTTGGTGGGGGGTGGGTCACAAGCATTTGGGCAGGTGAAGAACCAGCAAATACATCGTTTATGTGACTAGGAATGATAGGATTTGACCCTTTGCTATCCACTCATCATACACCTTCAAATATGTAAGATTCATCATTTCCTTCTTGCTTTGTTAAACATTTGGGAATTTCTTAGCTAAAATGAAAACAGCTCGGCAGGTTAATAGCATAGAGTCTGGGGATACACTGATATAATTACTGTGCTAAGCACAGCAGCCATTTAAGGTTGCACAGAACAGGACTCTGCTGTGACTGCTTGATGGAGGAAAATATCAACCTGCTGAAGCACAGGAATCCAAGGAGGAAAGAATGCAGTACAAAGTCCAGGCAAGAAAAGGAATTATAATATGCAAATCAAAGTAAAATGGAGAAGATGTGGAAAGGAGGAAGCATGAAAAAATAGATTATTAACTAGGATCAGTGGCTGCAAATGCAGTATACCCTTAAGGGAAAAAATTATAGCTGACTAATGGAAAGCTATAAAAAGAGATTTAAAGATAAAAGCATTGCTAATAATTGCCCTTCTAAAATCTGAGATCTCAGGCAGAGCAAGACTGCTACAATCACCTTACCAGATTCACAAAACTCAACAGGAGTGATTAATTCATATCGGATAGTGCTGTCTTTCCAGGGGAACAGGTCTGAGAGAGATGAAGGAAACTCTGCTGTGAATGCCTCCAGATAAGCTCCTGTTCTTCACAGCCTCCACAGAAGCACAGTCTCATTTTCTTTCTCTTTTCATGAGCTGGGTGTGTGTGTTACACACAATTTTCAGGCAAAGGCTGACAACCAGTAGAAAATGTTGGGTGATAAGAGTACTGGTTTCTGGGACTTTACGTGGCAAATGCTTCCTATAGGAACCAAGCTGAGGATATTCCAAAACAGATCAAAAATGCTGAAAATAAAATCTCAGCTTCTTGCAGTTAAATCTATTGTGGTCTTGATGCCATTCAGGACATGATGGGTGCTGGCAACTGGGTCTAGTCAAATGAGACATGAGAAAAGAATATACAAGACACTGAACGTTTCCTGGCAAGATACTTCATATATTTTTAAATTAACATCAATACAGTAGCAAAACATTTTGCCAACAAGAAACTTGCTGTAAATTAGTCTTATTTGCACTCATTCAGAGGCTATTAGAGTCAATAAGCCATAGCTAAAATCAAGATTCAGATGCTATTTCTAACATATCATCAGTACCAGGAAGGACAGTTTGTAGCAATCTAACAGAAGCAAGGGGAGAAAACTCAAAGCTCTGAAGCTTTGGGAATGCTCTTTGCATTGTGGTTTTGGAGACGAAGGGAAGGGCTTTACTAAGGAATGTAGTGTGGGCCTGGCTTTCACTAATATTTTAAGTTATTCCAGCTAGAATAAATCTGATCACCACAAACAGATCAGAGAAAAAGAGGCTTAAATCTATAGCTTTTGGTTTTTAACCTTCACATTCTTTCTTTTTGGCAGAATATGCTTGAATTAATATCCTGCACACCACAGCCATCAGTCTAGAGAGAAAAATCTTTATCCTTGCTGCACTTTCTAAAGCAATTGGTAGCTTCTTTGCCTTTTGCTTTAGCAGATGTCCAAAAATAATAGCATGCTTTTTTGGTAAGAGGAAAAGATAATGAATCAGTGTGCAGGTTACAGCAACAAGTATGTTAATTTACAAGCAAGTATCTACAGTCTTTCCAGGGTTCTTGAGTGCTTCCTTTCTTTTATTCACAGCATTCAGGACTTTTTTCCTTGGCCCAAGCTCTATCTGAATGCTCTGTAGATCTTCATCAGAACATAGCATCAGGGCATCTAAATCAATTTTTTCCCTCATGAAGACTGGAATAAACTCATCCAGCATCTGTGATGCCAGAAATACCTCAAGGGGTGTGTTCTCTGCTTCCTCATCATCCCAAATGGCTTCTTCATGCCAAGGGATATCGGCACCATTTTCACCATTATCTTCCCTGCCATTCTCAGCATTTTCATGCTGGAAGAGCTCGCTGGACATTTTAAAGCTTACGCCTTCTGTCTCAGAAGATACAGTTCCAGGATTTACATCTGCAGCCAAATTCCTTCCAAATACAATCTTGCCAAGACCTGGCCGCTTAAAAATGGAGAACTGACTGTCATTATCAGAAAAGTTTTTCTCTCCAAGGTCATTCAGTAATTCATCCTCCTCTTTCTCATCAAACAAATGCATCACACTTGTCCTACCCTCATCTTGGCTGCTGCTTTGTGATTTCTGGCTTCTGGTGCTGTCGGCTGTCTTTTTTGCCTTAAGTTTGAGGGTATCTTTCAGATTTTTGGAGAAAGAATTTGTTGTATTTGAAGCAAAGAGACCAGGCAGCTTTACTCTGGAGTGTGTCCCTTGGGAAGAATTTACTGTGCCAACCTTTTCTTTCATATAATTCCGGTTCATTTCATGCTGGTGTTTCTCTTGGCGCTTCTCACATTCCTTGATTTGTTTCTCCACATTCCTCTGGGCCTGTGCTTTGAGTTTGGAGACCTTCTTTGGATTCAGCATGTTCTGCTCGGTGGCAGCTTTGTCCAGGATTCGGACACATTCATTGCGGTCTCTGCTGGCAGCTGCCTCCAGGGGAGTGCGGAGGTCATTGTCCAGAGCAAAAATATTGGCACCGAAGTTGATCAAAAAAGAAACACAGTGGATGTGACCATTGCAAGCAGCGTGGTGGAGAGGCGTGTTCCCCCAGATGTCACATTTGTCCGGATCACCTCTGAGAAGGAAAAGAGCATTCAGTGAGGTGCAGGTATGCTACACGTACCCAGGCATAGCACCTCAATGGGACTGAACAGATACTAAACATTTAGCTCTGCTTTGGTAGGAAAAGTACAGCCCAAAGAGAATGAGTCAGCTTAGCTGTATCCTCTAGAATGGCGCGGCACCTACTTACCTGAGCACTGAGTCTGGCTGCATGTTTTTGCCTGGCCATGAATTAAGCAAGCTCCTTAGGGCTGACTGTGACTGCTCATGCAACTCGCCTTAACAGAGCCAGGGTATTTCCTTTGTGTCATCACCAGGTCTGGCAGGGCTCGCTTTGCTCCCCGCTGATCTCACCTGCCTCCTGCAACAGGGCAGAGAAAATCAGCCACCCGTGCAGAGGTGAGGGGCTGCAGCTCTGATTGATTTGCTGCTGACAGCTCCAAGTGGGCTCAGGCTTCCACTTCCACTCATTGGAATTAACAGCAGAACCATTTCAATAGCTTTTGCATGGGACATTCTAAAGACTTTATGGTGACTCTTCCCTTTTGCATGGCAATATTAGGAAGACTTTTCACTGGCCACAGTGATACGTATTAAATGAGCCCATGCAGTAACTTTTTTGGTAGGTAATAGGTAAATGATTAAGAGTAAAGCCCTGATTACACATTTGTCTCCATTGCTATTAGATTAAGCTCAGCTAGATGCTGTTGGTTTTCTTCAGCTCTTTTGTTCTTAAGCTGCTTTTGCTCATGGGGTTTGAAAAGCAGAAGCTTATTTGAAAATAAAATACCACATCTTTTCAATTTAATTTAAAGCCAGTAAAAAGTATTGCTTTCTTTTTAACTCTTGCACTGACTTCACACTGAACTGTTGCCTGCAGACGAGAATTAGCTCAAATCTTTTATTCCATAATTGGCAGGATCAACATTAGTAGTGGTTCAGAACAGAGCTTGAGTCATCTGCGACCAATAACCAAGGCAGCCGCAGTAGCCCAAACCCTTTAATAACTTCAGAGCAAGGGGACAAAGTTTGAGCATTTCAATGACCTGGAGGTCTGTTGCACAGCAGCTGTACTATGGTAACTCCTATCTCAAAATCTCCTTCAGGCTTTGATCTCTGGCTTTGAGTATCTCTGAAGCCAAGCACTAACATATTTCTTGAGGGCCAAATCTGAAAACATCCTTCAGCCTGAAAGGCCACAGGCAAGAGAGAGGCCAGGGTTCCCCGCAGAGCTGAGACACAGAGCTGCTCGCATTGAGAAACAATGGCAAGTCTGAGCGTGCCAGGCTACGAGAGCACAGGCGTTTCTGCAAGGAGATGGCAGCTGAGGATCAAAGTTTCTCCACTTAGACATATGGAAACCATGTGTACATATTTCTGCTTTTGTGGCTCTGCCCTGGGGAACTGCCTGGCTGTGGCCGAGCGTGTCAGACTCCTTAATTCCCACATTAGCAAACAGGCTGCATTATCCTGAGCCTTAGGAGTGCTGGGTCATCCATCCTCCCCCAGGTCCCTTCATAGCTGTTTGTGGTCTCTTTTCTCCCTGGAGCCTGCCAGCCTTTGAGCCTCAAACAATTCACAAACTGGAGTGTCTGTTCCCAGCTCAGTGGGACTTTGGATAAGGTTTGACATCTACTTTGGGTTCTCATACTCCTCTTTTCCCTACTTTCCCAAGAAAGAGGCTCACACGAAAGAGAACAGATCTGCTACTTGGTCTTGCCTTTATTCATGTACCTGCAAAGCAAGCAGAGAAAATGTCTCTTGATGCCTGGAAAGAGAGACTCCTTCAAGATGAAAGGGTTTATTGTTAGTATTGCTACATTTTCCTAGGGCCAAATATGTTGCAAGCTTCAGAGTCCTAAAATCTGCAACCACTCTGAAGAAAACCATGCTGTATCTCAGTGCCTTTGCCAGGAAGCCTCTTCAACGAAATGATGAGTTTGTTAAAAATAATTATAATACTATATCTCACAAGAGAACATTAACTGACTGCACAACAGATTGAACATCTTCAAAAATTCAGCTTCTCCCAAGAAAACCAGTAAGACTACAGCTGTATCTCTGGCAGCCCGAGCCTGCTGATTGTGTCAAGGGATCTTGGATTAAAATAGAGGTGAATGCATATGTTTGAAGATTTGGAGGACAATACTGTCCCAAAGCTGTCCTCTAACAAGAAAAAGAGTTAGAAATATATTAAATAACAGATACATTGGCATACTGATCTTTATGTCATCCGCTGTGACTTCTATCAACCTATATGGTAGAAGACATATTTTGCACTCAAATTTTGAAAAAAATGATATTGTTATTTGTTCCTTAGTTGTTCTTTCTTCTAGGTGTTCAGAGACAAACCTTTATTGATTCTAGATATTTCCTTGGAGCTGCCTTAATTATATGAGTTGAAAAACTGTCAATCTATTTTTGCTTCTCCTGAAGACACAGCAATAACCATGCAGTCCAAAGGTCTTTTTTATTGTGTTATTACTGCCACACCTAAGCTCAATGTGCTATAAAGCAAGTCTATGAAAACCCTATTTTTATTCCATATTTTCAATTCTATTTTTAATAAAAGAAAACTCAGATACATATAAATAGTTATTCAAGTTCTCCCTCCAATCTTCTTTAAGCTATTATGATTGAAAATACAGGTCAACTTAATCTTCATCTCAGCCCAGAAAGAACATTTTATTAGCTATATCTCTACACAAGAGCAGATTTTCTTTTATTAGATCTTATTAAAGAATTACAACTTAAAAGGTAGGCTCTGAGCAAGAGAGTACAGAGGGTGGGGAGGTAATTACCATTTCAATAATACCTTTTAAGATGTAGGGCATTTAAATGATGCCAAACAGAAATATTACTATTAGAAAATCAACGTGTAGAAAATTTTCCTTTTCTTTTTTACTTTTTTTCTGGTTTGCAAGTATTGTACCCCAGCTTCTGAAACAGTATTATCATTTTTTGTATGATGGTAGTTGCTAGTACTATAAAAAGCAGAGAAATAACAACTTTAAATGGTACTGTTTCAAAACTATTGGTTGTGACTTGCTTCTGGAAAACATTAAACCTTCATAGGTGTCTACTAACTGCACTTTGGAAGGACATAGGAGAGATTTTTTGCTAGAAACATTCCTCTGGAGCCAGTTTCAAAGATATATTAACATCAAAGGTTGTAAGCCAACTTCTCCTCCGTTACAGCGAGGCAAGGTCCCAGGTGCCTGCTCCTACTAACCGTCCCTGCAGACTCCATATACGAGACAGTCTCGCTGATGTTGATGCGGCTTCACCAACCTCATGTACAGACAGACCTGCTCGCAGGTTTGGAGCCTTAACCCTTGTGAATGAGGAGAAACAGTTCTGGGCAATGCACTGAAAGAAATGACTGTGATTTTCAGCCTTTTGGGTCTGAGGTCATCAGAGCATTTGAAAAATGACACACTAATTATAGTTTTAAGCCACAAGCTTTAAGCAATAGAGGCTGATTGACTTACCCCCTCCGGCATATGACTTCCAGAGCTTCTAGATACCCATGGTATGCTGCTAGAAGGGTGGGCGTCATCCCATCTTCATCTGAAGTGTTGAGGTCTTTCTTAGTGGCTTCTTTCAAGAGCTCCAAATTGCCATCGGCTGCTGCTTTATGATACCTACTCGACATTTTCAGTAACTTCTGGTTTCCCAAGGCAGCTCTGAACGATACCCAGACTGTACAGTCACCCTTCCATTACAGGACTAGTTCATTAATGATTACAAGTTAAGATGTCCCCGTGAGGATGGAAATGAGGAGGCAAAGTCCATCCTAGCAGTCAACTCATCCGGAGCTCTGCATAGGTAATAAGGCAGTGTGGTGAATGCTTTCATTTTCTGGAAGGTGGCTCTGTCGTTTACCATTTGTTGTGTATTTGATTACTTAAGCATAGAGGGGATTCATTCATCTTCTCTGTTCTGGGAAAACTTCAAAAGAACCTTGAACTTCAAAAAAAACTTCAAAAAAACCTTCAAAAGGCCCTGAATGTCAGTAGGACCAGATTTCACCCTAAGTTGTAAAGTATCACTGAGATTTGATAGGATGAAACGCACAAGCAGTTACCTTTACTGGTGAAGCCCTTTCTAACCTATTGTTTGCTGGGTTGCTGCATTTAAAAACAGGCCTCTCCCAGCCAAACCAGGCACTTCCAGGAAGCCATTTCCTGTACATGGATTGATGTGTGGATGGAAATGGGTCTGATGGGACCAGGGTGGTGTTAGGATAAAACTGCCAGCAGGTCTGCAGGTCACAGCAGGCAAAACCACAGCCTAGCGTGTGATCGTTTCAACCACAAATCACATTTCATCAGAGGATCTTAAGGCACTAGGCAAATATATACTCATCTAACAGGTATTGTAATCTCTGTTTTAGATGGAAAAAATGTGCAGGGTTTCCTCAGGATAGCACAGGGAATTAAAGAAATGGAAACATGATGGGCCTGCCCCCACTGCCCCAGCCTGGGAACTCTGGTCCTCACCTGGGAACAGATGGGTCCAGTCCCCATCTTCACGTAACCACTTCTTTCTTTAGAAATTATTTCCCCTGATTTCAGTGGCATTAAGGGCTACGTCTACAAGTAGAAGCTTATAGAACTAGACAGTAATTCTGATTTTTAGGTTCAAAAGAACTACTAAGAGAAAACCATGTAAAAGGTTAGTTTTAAAGCAGTAGCTGAGAAGAAATCAGTAAGAGACTATATGCTGCATAATAAAATGCTGCAAGTTATTGGTTATTCACAACACATTCACAACAGCTGCCAGATAAATGTTACTTTTTTGTCAAGCTGTTTTCTATCACTAACTGAATTAACCTGTGTCTTAGAGAATCTACCCTCAGCAATTAGCAGTGAGGTTTTGTTGCTTATTATGCCTGTGTTACAGAAGCAGTAGCAATTGCAAACCAACCCATTGTCCAGCATTGGTGCAATTACTGAATGGAGTGCCACCTCATTTACTTCCCATAATGCTACTCATGTAATATGCTGGAGACCTCTCCAAATGGGCTTTCTCTCTTAATTATTTTCTCAGATGGAGATTGAAGAGCTCTTCAGGAACAAACTTGTACCAACGTTTTCCTCCCTGAGGACAAGCAGTCTCCTGTGACAGGTCTGAATTTTGAATAAACAAGTCTAGGTAGGAGTAAACTAAAGCCCCAGTTTTCCTTCGTGTCATCCACAGACACAGCCATCCCAGGCACTATGCTGCCATCTCAGGACAGTGAGGAAAGGCTGCGCTTCACTCAAGCCACCTCCATCCCTGCACTAGAAGACAGTTTTACCCTCAGCCCTTTTTCAAGTTCCCTGCACTGCCATTAATACTTTTCTAATAGAAAATGCAGTCCTTTATTCCATTCTCTATTTAACCAGGCTCAGCACCAAGTTAAGTTTACAGCTACTAGAAAAAAGTAGCTGTTGCAGAACAAAGAAAGGTAATACATATATACTTTTAAATGTATATGTTAGATTAGCTGTTTCTTAATGCCATTGCATTTTATTTCATTTACTGGATAATGTAAGCTTTTTTACTCTCAAGAGCGCTAAGGCACGTATGCATATACCATCAGCGCCTGGTAGAAGAGAGGAGACAGAGTTTTTCTTGTACATTGACATTTCACATTGTTAGCTACGCCCATGAAAGTGAGTTGGTGGCAAAAGAGACCTTTTCATTTTTCAAGATTATCGATTTCTACCATAGAAGTGCATTCATTGGCTTTTCTGCTAATTAATACAGCACACAAAGTGCTGATCTCAAAATTATTTTTATCATCTAACACCTGAAAATACTGATTTTAAAAGAAAGTTACTCTGTATGATGCTAAGTGGGAAAATATTATTCCAAGTTTTAATTAGAGGTAAAGCAAAACCGACGTCAATTGGAGAGAAGCTCTAGGACTTTGAAAGCTTCAGTATTATTTATGTCACAAGAGTGGGCATCACAAAAAAGAAAAAAAAAAGAAAAGACCAAACAAAATCTCCATCTGTTTCTAAACTCCTGGTATTTGTTCATCTTGTTCCCATCCAAAAACCCCAACTTAAAATGCGATAAATGATTCAACATCAAATGAGCTAAATTTCTCAGCCTGAATGGATATTTTTCTTTTGAGACTAAAGCTCAAAATTGTGAACTTTTTAAACTCCCTGAGTAGTTAGAATGAAGCTTTTCTTTTTGGGTTTGAAAAGAACTTCAAAACCATTCTACTTCCAATTGAAGTGTCTTACCAGGCTCAGGAGAAACTCTGTTGTGACGGTTCATGGTGTTGTAAGCTAATGAATTATTTAACTAGCAGTTTTGATTTGTTACTGGATTTTGCTATGTCTCTGATTATTGCTCTATTTTGTTGATAATATTTTGTTAAATAAAATATTACCAGTTAAACAAACTGTTTAGATTGAAAGACTACAGCACCACTAGTGACATTATCTGTTTTATCATAGTGAGATTTGCAGTAAGTGTTTTTGCTGCGAATGCTCAAAAGCAGGAGTCCTGACCTGGCATTTGGGCTCTTTGCACATCTAAAGCCTTTTCTTGGTTTTGGTTTGGTTTGGTTAATTTCCCCATGATATCATCATCAGTGTTACAAACAGTCCCAGGGAAAGCCAGATTGAGCTCATTGGTGTCTCAAATGCTGTCCAGCTGCCAGTGTGTGAGGGACAGGGGCAGACGAAGCCCATAGGAGAGTGCATCTGTGCCGAGGTGATCTGTGCTCGCCGAGGTGGCGTGCAATGTGCCAGTGCTCAGGGCTGCTCGGGGGAAATGCATTTTTTCCTAGAAGTTAGAAAACCAAACAAGTAGAAGAGAAGAGCAGAGGATTGGAAGTGGAGATCTTGCAGGTTTTTTGCAGCAGGATAAAAACCACAATAATGAAAGCCATGAAGTTTGTTGTGTTTCAGGGCGTGAATTAGCTGTTTGCCTGTAACTCAAGCCATAGTTATTGTTATGGGCTCAACAACTTGGACAAGTGCAACTGATTTTTTTGAAAGGAAAAATGGCTGTGCTCTCTCTGTAGCTTAAGCTGCAAATTCAGACATGTTAAGTGAAGCAACAACAAATTATTTTAGCACATGCTGATGAATTATATCCTACAAACCTACATACTCAAAGATTGACACTAGGAGCTGCTAACATGCACTGTATAATCATTGCTTCTGAAAACAATCCGATTATTAAAAAAAAAAAAGAGAGAGAGAAAAAAGGTACATGACGTATGTTTGTGAATTCAGGAGTCTCTGGGAAGTTAATTTCTTGCCAAAGGTTATCCCCATGCTAATCCTATTGACGGCAAAAGCAGAAGTGCAATTTCTTTTTATGTTACTAACATCAACTGCTATTTACTCTGGTGTGGTTATGGATCCAAGCTAATGCCTCCTTATTGCTATGAGTAGCATCGTGCACACTTGGTATCCTCACTTGCGTAATAGCTTTAACTCTGCATTTGCTGTGTTCTCACAAGGATGAGAGTTATAGAGATGCTTCTCAAGAATGTCCATTTTTAAATGACTTACACTAGTCATCTGCTCTGCCTGTATGGATTATATTGCTTTGCTACACAGCACAATGATGGCAGTCACACACTCTGCAGCTCCCTGCCTCCAGACATCCTGTTGTCCCATCCAAGTTCCCAGCACTTTGGTACCTACCAGCAACTGATAGATGACCTTTTTCTCACAACTCTAAATCTTTAAGAGAAATGAGACTGCTGTCACTTGAGCTGGGAAACTCTAAAATCTGCTTCAGGCACAGGTCTATAACTGTAAAAAGAAATATAAATGAATTCATTTTACATGAATACATGGTACATTAATACAAAATTTATTATTCCCTGAAGCCCAATTTAACATCCCATTCCTAAATTACTATTCCATAATATTAATTTTCCTCTCTTCCTATGATCTATCTTTTTGCTTTCTCGCATCTCAAGAATTCAATTACTTTTAAAAATATGAGTCTTTGGGTTTTTTACAAGTCTGTCTGAATTGAAAAGCATTGCGGTAGCTGAAAGATAACACAAATCAGTGATTTTTTTTCTTCCCAGGCCTCTTCCTCACAGCTTTGAACAATGACAGTCTGACCAAAGCCTCCAGAGATCTTCCAGTCTAAAGATCTGATCTAGGACTTCTCTTCCTTAACCTGCCACTCATGTTTTCCTCCTAATTAGATCTATATCAGCATTGCAGATTTGCCCATACAGAGGAACAAAATATTCTCAGTTATGTACGAATCTACCAGTCGAATTGTTTTAAAATATCAGAAAATCAAAGTGGCACAGAAATCTCCTTTTTAAAAAATGTCAGCCAAAAAATGTGGATTTTTTTCTGTGAAGCATCTGACAATGGAATAAAGGGAGTAAACTACAAGAGCAACAAAAAAAGATCTTAAAAATAGTAGGAAACAACAACCCATGCCAAAGACTTAGTATCACCTTAAGGTCTCCTACGAGCCCTCTTCTTCACAGCAAGGAGACACATCTCAGCGAGAGGCAGGTGCAAGCTCTCAGTCCCCCAGGCAGCAGAAAGGCTGCACCTGTGTGAAGCCTGCACCAGGTCCTATATAATCCTCCCCAGGCAGCCAGAGAGCAAGCTTGTGGTGGCAGTGAGAAGATGGGACTGTTTGTGGAGCAGCAGTGCTTGTGCACCTCAAGGATGTGGTGAGTGGGGTTTGAGGGTGGGATGGGGAGCTAGGTCCTTTCCTAGCTGCTTTCTCATTTGGTCCTGTTCTTCTTGCAGGTTGCTGCTCCTGTTTGGCTTTTTGCTGCCTTTGGCCCCTTGTGCTGATGGCCTGGGGGATCAGGATCTCTTGGGTAATGAGGCATCTCTGGGAGGGTAGCGGTGTGGATGTGGACTTTATGTTTGCTTGAAGCTGCTTCCCCTTTGCCTTGGTGTGGAAGGGGTCTCTGGAGCAGTGCTGGATGGCTCACAGGGTGTGTTTGTCTCCAGGAGGGTGATGGAGAGGATCTGATTTTGGTTTTCCTTCTGCAGAGAGTGTGACCTGTCAGAAGGACAGGATGGAAGTTGAGTTTTCTGAAGAGCTTGGCAACTACTCCTGGCATGTGTGTGTTGTGGGTAGGTATTGCTACTGCTCTGGCCTCTTCAACTGTAGCTTGAAAGCAGATGCCTGCCTGCAGGGCTAATCTTTCACCTTCTCCATAGATGCGAGTGGTGAGGAGATAGTGCCCTGCAACTACACTGTGGATTATGAGAGGCTGTTGCTCAGTGTCCTGTTTGTGAACTGCACAAGCCTGGAGGTAAAGGAATCTCCATTCTGGGGAGGTGCCATGATGGAGTGTGTTTTTCCTGGTCAGGACTGGGTTTAATAGGGTTTCTAGCTCTAACTTTCTTCAATAGTAGAAATACTTAAACTATTCTGTAAAAACAGTTCATGCCAGAATAGGTTAAAAAAAAAAAACACACAAATGAAACCAACAACAGACTGTTACCTGAATACTTTAAAATTTAACATTCAAAATGCCACAAGACTCTTGATTTTTACTCTTTCTAACTTTTTTTTTTTTTGAACAGCTGGCTCTCTGGCACAACACTCTACAAGTTCTTGAAGGCTTTCTTATTGAGTCCTGCAATTTTTTTTGTACCTTCTGCTCTTCAACCTTGCCTTGTGACCCTATCCACCCCCACCATGTTTTACTAGAGAACTCATCCTTTTCCTTAGGGCTTCTAAAATGACAATTAATCTTATCCTTGCACTGGTACAAACATCTAAAACAACTCTGAAATTAGAGTTTAGTCTCAATGGCTTTTTAGTTTTCCTTGTGTTGCAGTGACTATTGCTGCCTTTTTCTAACAAATGTCTCTTTTCTGTAGCATGATCAGCACCTGCTAAGATTGAGGCTGATGGTAAATGACACAATGGGAGAGGAGAAGAATGTAACCTACAGCACTCAATGCAATACTGTTCATGCGGATGAAATCGTTACTCCTTTCTTTGCTGGTGCAACAAACTGTACAAAAGACTTCATGGCAGTAAGTAGAGAAATAGGAGTGCTATAGAGCCTGTTTAGAGGCTTGCAAGGCAGAATGGCAGTCTCCTGGAACTGCATGGCTAGGACCTGCAGAAAGATGGGGAAAGCTCCAGCCAGCTTCAGGGAGGTTTGTTAGTTGCATGTCTATCTTGGCATGGCCACTAGCTCTTTGAAAAGCTAGTTTGAAAATGGTCATTAATGATGCACATGGTCTGGATCTAACCCTCTTGCAGGGGAAACTGGGATGCTGGTGCCAACTGTCTGCTTTGGAAAAACTATAGTGGAGATTTTTCTTAAAGTTGTAGAGATGTGACCACTGTCTGTTTCTGTGGTCTAACACTTATGCTGTGTTCCAGGTTACTTTCCCAAGACTCATTCCAAGCTTCAGTGATGAGCATATGGTATGTGCTTTCTGCCTTTCAAAGGGAGGATGTGGGAATGCATGGGTTTTGGATCTAAACTGAGTCTGATGCCTCCCAGCTGGAGTAGTTTCCTCTTCTTGGGTACACTTGGGAAGCTTAATTCTATACTATTGATACAGGGAGCTTGACTGTAAATCCTGCAAGGTGCATTCCTGCAGGGTGAAGAACTGGAATGCCTTTCTGCCTCTGTGGAGCTATGCCTTCCCTTCCTAAGGAAGGGTCCCCTGCTTTGCAGGTTCCAGCAACTCCAATGGCCTGGACTCTGTCAATTGATGATGGGACCAGAATACATCAGCTGACCCTTGGACAAGCCATGCAGCAAGGCTACAACTTCCTAGCTGATGGCCACAACCTGATCTTTCAAGTGGCCTTTGCTGCCACTGGAGTTGTTTCCTACAAGGTAGGTGGACAAAGAACTGGTGCTGTGCTGCTTTTACAGAGACTAGGTAACTCCCTCCTGTAGACCTGTGGAAACCTGTGAGCTCTCCAGCTCTATAAAATGGAGAAACAGAGTGTGTACCTCGGCAACACAGCTATGTAAGAGGGATCCTAGCTATAGCATGTCCTGTGAACGTCTAACTGGCTTGTGAGCAGTTCCATTTTGAAAGGGTGTTGAGATGTTTGTAACTCAGTTTCTTACTGAATAACAGCAGTCCTGAACTAGACATAGTATATGGCTCTGCAGGGTTGGTCTTATGATGAATAATGAGCTGAGTACTCTCTAATAGATCTCTATCTTGCTTTTCAGCAAAATGATAAAGTGCTCTACACTGTGGCACTGAAGCTCACGTATGGCTCTCCTGAACACAGACTGTCTGTGGAGTCAAGAATGCTTTGTGCACCAGGTAATGCATGGAGGAAGTCAGAATCTGGCCTGCCTCTGTCCTGAGACAACTGGTGTTATATTTAACAAAGGTGTTGTTGCAGGTCCAGCAATCTGTAATGCAACACACATGACTGTTGCCATCCCGGCCTTCCCAGGGATCCTTAAGGCTGTGGGTGTAGAGAATAAGACCATCCCCATGGAGCAGCTTCAGGAAAATGGGATTGCTCTGGACACAAAGAGAGGGGTCAACCTGCATATTAGCAGGGGAGTCCTGAAGTCCAGGGTAAGTTCTGATCCTCAGGTCACAGGAGCTGGTGTTATCAACTTGTTGGTGCTTACTGAGAACCAGAGCAGAGTAGCTTTGACCTTGGCTAAGGACCTGTTGGGTCACCCATGTGCCCTGTGATTGGCTGGGAGCAGTTGTGATTAGGGTGAATCCAAACTGACTTTACCTTTGAGTGATGCCCATCTGTTATAATTTGGGTTTCATGAAGTCCATTGGCAAAAAACAGCTGGAGGTGAAAATATCTCTCCTGGAGTGGGTTGGTATTTTGCATGCCTGGAGCAATGTAAACTAACAAACTAGCTGTGTGTGAAGGGCAAGTGGAACACTAACACATGCAGGTGTTAAAATGACCTCTTGTAGTTATGCTCCAAGAGAGTAACTCTTGCCTTTCAGCTACATGGGGAGAGCTGCTCGGGACTTCAGTTCTACATATCCTCTTTGAAACTGTCTTTTCACTTCCATGGGGAGACTGTGACGATGGTGATGCACCCAGAGTGCCCCTGTGACCAGCATGTACCAATAGGTAAGTGACTGACTTCTCCAATGGACTTGGCCCATGTGCTGCTCAGGTAGGAACAAGCCATGCTGAAGGATTACTGAACTAGTCCTTCACAGGGAACTATCTCTAGCCAGAACAAAACACAACAGCTCTTGGCAAATTGAACTGTCAGTGATTGGCATGACAACTTATGTGAACTTCTTTTACAGCTGCTGTGTGCACCCAGGATGGGTACATGGATTTTGAAATCCTTGCTGACAGTACTACACCACCACTGGACTTGGATGCACTTAGGCTCAGAGATCCTGCATGCCGGCCAGTCTTTAAGTCATCTTTGAATGACAGAGTTTGGTTTCATGTCCCACTGAATGGATGTGGGACCAGGTATTGGGTAAGTGTGTAGGCAGGATTGATGGGGAGAGATTCGTGCATTGCGAATGCCCTCACTAATGCTGCTATTTCTCTGCAGTTTGATGGGGAGAAGATTGTTTATGAGAATGAGGTGAGGGCATTATGGGCAGACTTTCCACTGCAGAGGATCTCAAGGGACAGTGAACTCAGGTGTGCCTGGAAACCTCTTTGGGTAGCACTTAGCCCTGGATATCCTATATATGAACATAAGACTTACCTGCTGCTTCCTTATTACAGACTAACAGTCCTGTGCTCCTTCAGCAATGGTGATGCCTCCCTCACTATAAAGGTAGACAACCTTCTTCCTCCAGCTTCTTCAATGAATCAAGGTCCACTCTCCTTAGTTCTTCTAAGCTACCCAGGTAAAGCTGACTCTGGGCTCAGGGAATCCACTGTGCTTGGAGGGTAGAGGATGTGTGAGTGACCTGTTCTGGTGCATGGGCTTCTAATGATCAGATGTGCTTCCTTCCCTCCCATGATACCCAAGGCAGATGCCTTAAGTCTGACTCTAGGACAAACTGCAGCTGGTGGACTGGCTGTTGTTGAAATGGTCTAGACCAGAGTTTCTGCAGGACTCTTTTAGTAAACTGACTTATCAAATGAGGCTTTGGTTTTTGCAGAGGGCTCATATAGGCAACCATACCGTGATGATCAGTACCCAATAGTAAGGTACCTACGGCAGCCCATCTTCCTGGAAGTTCAGGTCCTGAACCGCAATGATCCCAATCTCCATCTGGTATTGGATGACTGTTGGGCAACAGCTTCACAAGATCCAAGCTCACTTCCCCAGTGGAATATTGTTGTTGATGGGTGAGTGCCCTGCTGCAGAAATTGAAGCACTTCTGGAAGTGGGTGGGAGGACTTTCTTAATTCTCCCCTCCCGCCCCCTTTAGGAAAAGAGACCCAGGTACAATGCCTTCATCTGAGGTGGGCCACATTTAATGTGGCCTTTTAGGTACTGTCCCGGCATGCTGGAACTTGTAGGAGGATGGCAGCACCTCTCTCTACAGTTCACATTGAATTCTAGCCTGCTGCCTAAAAAAAAAAAAAAAACCAAAAAAAAAACCAAACAAAAAACAACAACAACAAAAAACCAAAACAAAAAACCCACACACAAACCCACCCCAAATGCTCAAACCTTCTCTACCCTGCTGTTCTGACCTGCTTCTTACCTATTGGCAGGTGTGAGTACAGCCTGGACAGCTACAGGACTGTGTTTCATCCTGTGGGGCATGGTGTCAGCTATGCTAACTATCGCCAAAGGCTGGAAGTGAAGACTTTTGCCTTTGTCTCTGGTGACAAAGCCCTCTCTGGCCTAGTAGGTGACACTATCCTTCTACTTGGAGCAGTAAGTGGGAGCAGTTACTGTCTCAAAATGAATGGACCTCTCATTCTCTGTCCTAGGTATATTTCCATTGTAGTGTTCTGATTTGTGACCGTTTTCAACCGGACTCCCCTCTCTGTGTGACAAGATGCCCTAGGCCATCTAGAAGCAAGCGAGGTAATGTCTAAGCACGTATTGGGTTGTACTGATCCAAGTTATCCCACTGTACTACAGTGTTCACCTCTACTACATTACTGTTCTACTGTTGTAGAGAGCGGGATGCCAGGTATGAACTCTGCAGTGGTGAGCTTGTGGGGTCCTGTCCTCCTTGTGCCAGAAAGATGGTCTGCAACCCAAGGTACTAAGCCAGTGTGGTGCTAATGTATGTTGCTTAGGTTTAGTGAAGAGCTGTCTCCACAAACTACCTTTCTGCTTGCTTTGTAGGGAGCACTCCCTTGAGCAAGGTGTGGGCTGGCATTACAATGACTGCTGCTGGTATTCTCTCTCTGGTTGCCACAATGCTACTATTTTTTGCTGCTCTTAAATGCCTAAAGAGAAGAGCATCCATGGTAAATGTGGTATGCTAGTTTATTGTTTTACAAATAAACTTGGAGTGGAAATGTGACTGCAAAAGTATTCTGGATGAGTTGTGTGGCTCTGGAGTTGTTGCTGTATAGTGTTCAAGGAACTAGACTGGACAAAGATGTCTGTCCTACTGAGCAGTGGTACTGCTCTATTGAGAGCAGTCTCTGGTCAGAGTGCTCCAGCTGAAACTAGAACTGAAGCTTTTTAATGTTCAAGATTTTAGGGTAAGACTCAAGCAATAATGGTAGCTTTTCCCTGCATTGGATGTTTTCTCTAACTTCTTAGTTCACATTATGGGTTGACCAACAGGGTACTAATTTCTTAGTATAAGAAGCCAGTTGTCATAGTATTAGAAAACTGCATAGAGTTCTCCTTCCCTTTTCTAGGATTGTAGAAGGGGCTTTAACTGAAGAAAAATATTAGTTTAAGGCAAAGCAGTGCTCCTTAACAACTGTGTGGTTAACTTGTAGTGTTTAGGCCTAGTGATAGTAACTCAGCATCATCTAGACTATTCACAGCAGTAACTAAATACTCAGTATAAATTTACTACTAGTTTAGCCAAGGCTGTATGAAAACAAGCAGTGCTTCATGACACCTACTTGGCAGAATCAAAGCCCAGCTCTGCATGGCACTTCATGCCAGTTGACTAGATCACAAAAAACTCTAGATTCAGTCTTGGGTGAACATAAGGCTTTAGTAGGGGTGCACAGTAGCTGCTAACAAATTTTTGTGGCACATAAGCAAAAGTATGCTGAGATACATGTTCCAGGTAGTAGCTTCACTCTCAAGTGGCTAGAGACTAGTCTGTGCAGCAGTACTCAATGCCACACTGTTCTTCAAGGTAAAAGTAAAGTCAGTTGTAACTTCACTTGGTTCTGGTTTGTCATAATCAAGTCTTTGCATTGCAGGAGTGGGGAGTGCAAAGTGTAGGCCATAGTCTTTAAAAGTCTCAGCAAGAGACTTGCTCATCTCTTATAATTACTTGATTTCAATTCCACCTTCACTAAGCTTAAGGCTGGTTACAGGCTAAGACAGCTGACACATCAATGAATGATGTCAGTTTATCAAGGTGTATGGCTCTGCTGTTGCTCTTCAGCTTAAAACATGTTCAGAAAATGCCCTCTGGCACAGACTGATGTGCTCTAGCCCACGGAGGTTTGGAGACCTTTAGTTGCCTGAAACTCAAGCTCAGTTCCAATGTATAAAATGAACTTTCACATAAGGGAAACTTGAGGGCGATACTGAGGTAATTACAGGGGACTTGGCTGATAGAGATGGAAAATGTGCTGTGTTAGCTGTAGAGCTTTAGGTATGTTGTTTCTAACAATAGCAAAACCTTTTGAAGTAGTAATTTATTTTTTTTAATTTAGTTTCATGTCTTACTGCTACAGGCAGGGAGGACTAAATGCGGTGGAATAAGCTGTCTTAGTATAATTTAATGTTATGTACTTGTATCTCTAGGACTAAAAAGTGACCGTGTAAAAGTAGCCCCTTAACCTGCTTGTTTTGAGCCTTCAAATTGATTCCAGTGCTCTAGCTCTGTGTTCCTGGGCAGCTGAAGACTGTAATACACTTTTAAGTGCACTGGCTGACTCTTAACTATGCTTAAGTCAAAGATCACAAGATTCTCAGAGCTGAATAAAGCTCAGTATGTTAAACCCCTGTCTGTTCAGCTGTGGCCTGGGGCTACCCTTCTGTAGTTTTGGATTAAGAGCACCGTTCTCCTTTGCTCTGGCATCAGTGTGCTGCTGTTGAGCACAGTTGCCCTTTCTACTGGCCATGCTTGCCTTGCGTTGGACTGCTGTGGCTACATCAGTTAACGCTTAGGCAGCCAACACCTCTGGTATAGGGGCATGGACACTCAGAGGAGATGGACCTGTGGCTAGTGATAGCCTGGTCCAG
Organism: Tringa tobata; assembly: GCA_033628505.1. Classification (NCBI taxonomy): domain Eukaryota; kingdom Metazoa; phylum Chordata; class Aves; order Charadriiformes; family Scolopacidae; genus Tringa; species Tringa tobata. The sequence goes on along the minus strand of JAHREE010000169.1, from coordinate 6,942,312 downwards.
TCCTCTTATACTGAACTGCACCTTCAGCAGTTCTGCTGCACCTTCTCTAGTTTTCTCTCTAACCAGCAGGTGCTTGGCATCTGCTTCTCTATAATTGGTGCCAAGCTCTTGAAAGAAATTCTCTCATGCTGCAAATGTGCCAGTAATTGCTACCTTCTCTTCTGCTGCAGTTAGCACTGGTTTCTGTTGTTTGGCCACCTCTACCTTTGTAGGTCTGGTCCTCATGTTCAGATATCTTGCTGTTAGTAATGTATATTACAAGGCTCTTTTAATGCCTTATCTTCTTGTTCTGTTCCCTGTAGACCAATTAGTGGCTTATTTTGAAGATTCTAGCCATTGATAAAGCTGAGAAAACCTCACCTTTACCAGAACAGATCTTGTGTTCTGCTGCTACTTAAACAGCTTATAATATATAACAGCTTATAAATGAGGTATCTGTATTGTAACTGAGTAGTAGACAAGTTCTCCCAACCAGTGCAGTTAAGGGAGCAAGAACAGTCCCCTGTATGACCTTGCTCTCTCTCTATCTGTAAGCCTAAAAACTTCCCTACAAGACAGGCAATAGAGTTACTAGTGTTTTTAGGGCAACAGGGAGCCTGATCTTAATTATAGATAAGCAAGTGAATTATTCTTATGCTCAGAGATTTGAGGTTGAAACTTGGGCTTCTTAAGATCTTATGTAATGCTTTTTATTCTGCTAGATTATATTGTATTGTAGGAGTGGTCAGCCAGGGACAATGGGGTGCTTTGAAAAACAATGGTTTGCAGTGAAGGCCCTGTGTAAGAGGATCATGAATAGGTTTGTTGTTCATTACTATCAAATTATTTCTGGTGCTACTACTCTTAGCCTCTCTGTCATCTTGCCTGATAAATATCTCAGGCCAATCATGGATTGTAGAACAATATTTCTTTGTTTAGTGAATCCATTTCAGGTTTGTTGTCTTCATTTTCCTTGTGGTTTTCCACTACCTGTTAGTGACAACCTGATTTGTTGCTCTTCCTCTGTCTAAAAGAATGTCTTCCAAATTCTAGTAAGTTTCAAGGAAACTGCTGTATAACAACATAAGCTAAATACTATTAGGCAGCCAAACAGGGTTTCACAGTATATTTAGCCTGCAGGCAGAGAGACTGGAGAGTGTTAATGCTGCTTCTGCATTAATGCAACCTCTTCCAAGGACTGGTTGTACCACACTAACTTCATTAGATCGCATTTGACCTGTGGGTTCCTTGTATTCTAGTAGGTTACAGCTGATTTCTACTCCTCTAGGACTTGATAATAGGACAGCTCTGTTAAACTGAATGTTAACTTGCTACACCATCACCTACCCCTGCTGCTGTTAGCAGTATTAGTGTTTCTGTGCTTAGTTCCTTCACTTGTATGATGTAGTGTCCTTTGCTTTTTATTATAACAAAATACAATTTTTTCAGGGGGAACTCCCCTTCTGTAGCCATAGATGTGAACAGTGTGACTTGTATTAGCAGTTACTCTTCTGCACTCAATCAAATATTGAGAGAGTCCTGAAGTGCTTGGATTAGCAAGGTTCAGATGTACTTACCTCTGAAACACTGAAGTGTTTGGAATTGCAACCAAAGCAAATACATTAGAAACCCTCCATCTTAGAGCTGGTGGCAAAGAAAAAGCACTGAGTCACTTGAGTACTTGCCCCACACTTGAGGCACACAAACATACTGGATCTTTAGTTTTACTGTCCCCTAAATGGAGCCTAAGACTCTTCTTTGTTGTGGTTTAACCCCAGATGGCACCTAGGACTGTGCAGTTGTCCCCCCTTCCCGTAGAAGGATAGGGAGAAGAGGGGAAAGGAAAAAAAACCAACACGTGGGTTGAGATAAATCATTTAATAGAACAGTATCAGAAAAGAGTCATAACAATAACATAAATCACTCTTGCCACCTAGTAAATGTGTGAATTCTCACCCTCCTGAGCAGTGGTTGTGGATCCCTGCTCCTTGGCCAACCCCTTTTTATATACTGAGCACGATGCCTCTGGTAGGGTATGTTACGTTGGCCATTGTGTTATTCTGTCTATGCTCTGTCTCAGCTTCTATGGGAAGTTGAAAGGAGTCCTTGAAAAGTAGAAACATTGCTTCGAAACAACTAAATAGTATGATTGTTGACATTCCTTTCACAGCAATTACTAGAAAGAAAATTAACTCTTTCCCACCTGAAACTCTTACATTCATATAACCTGGCATGAAAGGTGGTTGCACTTGGACCTTCAGCAAGGCAAGAAATGAGTGTTTTAATAAAAGGTCAGCGTATGTTTTATTTAAAATGTCACTGCAGTTCATTGCAGCTTTCAGTGTAGATAAGGACATCAATATTTGTAGTGAGGCAGTTTGTCATGCAATTACACTTTTTATTTTGTATTCTGTACACATTGCCTTATGGAGTCAAGGAAATGAGGCATAAAAATACAATTGTATGTGACAGAATGAAAAGGCATGAAAGTGCTCTCTTGCACTATGGGTGCAACAGCCTTAAGTTAAACATTGTCTGGCAAGTTTGTGTAAACACAGTGATCGTTGCAAGTCCAGTTCTGTATTCTCTGGGCATGCAGCTCTTAGATGAAGTCAATGGACAGGCTCTGCTAATGCCAGTTGTCAAGCATGATGTACATAAATAGCATAGGGCTGAGGGCTCATCTGCCACAGCCCCTATTTCACTTTAATAAGCATTATTAATCAGCTAATCTTCATATAGCAGTTTTCAAGGTACATTTTCTAAATATTAATGGAAATTCTGCCAGGAAAGCATTTCATGATGGAGCCACTTATTTGCAAGTCACTCTTGCTATCTATTATCAGCCTCACAGGGGTTAGGGTTGAAACGATTACTTAGGCTATTGTCCAGCTAACTACCCACTCGACTGAAGTCCTGTTGATTTAACACTTGGATGGAATATGAAGTATTTCTGTAAAAGCTAGAAAAGTGGTGCTTGATGGAGAGGGTTTATATACTTGACAGCACGTTGTACATAACTGTATGAGCTTTAACTCTTCTGAGACAAATGAGGCTGATATTCCCACTATTCCCCCCCTGCATCTTGTTCCAAAGTGGAGGGGAAAAGACTGGTGTATGCTCAGGCAGAGAAGTGTTTCCTTGTTTCTCATTTCTTAATGGCGTTTGAACCTCTGCTCTGGGATGGTTGGAAGGTACTAAATAACACTACACTGGCTGTCAAGTGAATGCTCTGTAAAAGAGAAATGCTAGGCAACTTCCCCATAAATTAAAATATTTCTCAAGTATCTTACATACATGAATCTGGAGGCTTGTACTAGTGAGGGTGTTTAAAATACTTCACTTATCTTTAGTAAGGGCATAGGTGAGAGCTTTACTTCTGCTTTTTGCACTATTCTCACTAGCTGGGTAGGTGAGACAAAGAGGTATACAGTGACAGCCATCCAGGTCAAAGGGAAGGCATTTCTCACCTAGTTCTGCTTCCTTTTCCCTGGCTAATATTGTCTGCTATGGGGAAGACTGACAGACATGGCCTATGAGGGAAGATCTGTCCCTAGTCTCTGGGAGGATTAACTGCATAGTTCTCCCAGGGTGGCTCAGTTGTACTCTGTGTGGGCATCGCAGGGGAAGTTTGAATAGAGATTCATGTAACTTATTTAAATGAAGGAAAACATGGGGGGTGTGTGTGTTGCCCCTGCTTTGCAAACAATTCATGTCAGAGCCCAGCACATGAATTCCTTCCCTTTTCCTGTGTGTTAGTATCTATCAGTCTCCTATTGAAGTGTTAACTGTGGCATTTTTGAACTCACTTTATGAATACAAAGGATTCCTTTACTGTCCCTCTCTTGTGACACATTTAGGAGGGAAAGCAGGAATGACTATGCAGCAAGAGGAGATATAGGAAAAGAGTCAATGAGCCATGTGGAATCAGCACTGTGGTCTCTGCAGCTTGAACTCAAGCAGCTGCTTTAGGAACCATAACAAAGTCGGTTGCTCCAAATCTCCTTGAAAAGTCTTAGGCTGTTTGGGGGTCCCCTGGGATGTGGGGATTAGGGCCATAAGAGTGGCTTCCCATTGAGGCATGTTTATTTCTGAAGCAGGGCCAATGAACCAAGTCCTTGTGGGTGGGCAGGCTGAGGACCCAGTTGGGAATGCTGCCACCAGGGTGGAAAAAGCTCCTGCTGGTGGCATTCTGCAGGAAACTCAATAATGGCTGAGAAAACAGGGCCTTGGCAACATTTCCTCAGCCTCTCTTGCTAAGGACTAGAGAAGTCTAATTCACTGCTCTACTGCAGTGTTTAATAATTAAAAAAAAAACCCCACAAAAAACCCCCAAAAAACCTAACAAAACCCACCAGCCTACGTGCTCATTTGAGGGATGGATTTACTCTCTCCAGTAAAAATACCTGGTCTGTGCTGACCTAGTTCTATCTCTTCAGCATATCCCTGTCAAAAACCATCTAAAGTGGTGATGGTACAGTGCTGGAAGTGGCCCTTATTAAAAGGACAAGGGGAGAAGCTTTGAAATGACAGGGACTGATAAACATGCAAAGGTCAGGGCAGCAGGAGTGAAACTGCTCCATGTTTACCTGCTGGTAATTGAGAATTCACAGCTTTAGCTCCTGATAACTGCTGATGACAGAATGAATTACGTAATTAAAAATCAATTTAAAATGCAGAAGGAAATGGTTCATGTGAGGCCAGACACTGAGCTGCAATAAATTCACTTGCTTCAGTGTCTGCTGAGTTTATTAAGCAATGTCTGCTCCTTTCAGCAAAAGATGAGGGTATAAAGGAAACCCAGGGGAAAGAATTAGATCCCTTCAGCTGCGTATCTGCATATCAGCTGTGGTCTAAAGCTTTCAGTGTTGACGCTTAAGAGAGGTGTAAAGGTTTTATTGCTCTATCTTTCGAAGTGACTCCTGAAGCTGTTGGAGGCAATCTTGCCTCAGGGATTTCTGGCTATGGGGTTTTGTAGTAGTTGTTTGCTCAATTAACATGCCACTAAAATAAAATAAATAGCTTCTAAAAAGTTGGAGATAAGGATCCTATAGGCTACAGAGTACAGTATCTAAATAACTGTGTACACTTCTTCATTTGCAGTGTTAATGTTTGGTTACTTTATAGGAGCAGGAATAAATCAAGGTAGTGATGAAGTTTGTAATTTTTAATTTACTAAAAGTTAAGTAGGTTGTATGTTGTAGCAACTGGTCACTCCTGATAAAGAATTTTATCTGGTTTTCATGATATTTTGATATACAATAGCACTTTTTAAGCAGCTTTAGCTGATCTGCCATAAAGAGGCAAGTGGTCTTTTAAAATTGGCGAGTAGAGCCTTCACTTCTGCCTATTTTGTTTGGATGTAGGTGCCTACTATTAGTAGAATAACAGCATTTTAAAACTAAAGCCCAGTGGGTTTTGTTTGCCGTATGCAGCAAAGTGGTTTGATTGTCAGAGAGTGGATGCTCTGTGGTTTCTACTGTCAAGTGCTTTCAAAATGGCTTGAGATGGGTACATGAAAACTGAACCATCTACAGTCATGTTGAAAACCTGAGCAATATGCTTCAAGATGTGTATTTACTAAAGGCTTGCTGTCAGCTGTGCAAATACCACAATAATATGTGCACATCACACTGCCAATGGTAAAAAACTGTTTTGTTTTGGTTTTTTTTAACGTAGATAGAATCTAATAACTTTTTTCCACTGCAAAGCAACTTGGTTAAATAGCTACTGTTTAACTTGGGTTGCTGTTGTCCCCTAACAAGATGGTACAGAACTGCCTCTTGGACTGGGAAAAAATCAATCTGGTTGCTTTTAACTATATTTGAGAATATTTATTGGACTTCTTGACAAGTGCTTATTCTAAAAAATGGATAACTTTGCTGACTTTAACATGACAGAAAATGATTGGTGTCTTGCTGTTAGGGTTTAACCCTATCTGGCAACTAGGATAACACACTCGTTCACTCACTCCTCCCTCTTTCCCCTCAGTAAAGTAAGGAAAAGAGGGAGGAAAAAGGTGGAAAAAAAAATAAAAATCATAGGTTGGGATAAAGGCAGTTTAATAAAATGGTAATTAAATTACTAATAGAATATACATAATCACAATAACAGAATATAGAGAATAAGTGATGCAATACAATTGCTCACCACCCAAGAATCAGTTGCCCAGCCTGAGCAGTTATTGTGGATTCCTGCCCCCAGCCAACCCCCGAGTATATACTGATGTCTATGGTATGGAACATTTCTTGGGCCAGCTTGTCCTGTCTCTGCTCCCTCTCAGCTTCTATGGAAGTTGAAAAAGTCCTTGACTAATGTAAACATTACGTAGCAACAACTAAAACAATATGTGTTATCAACATTATTCTCACACTAAATCCAAAACACAGCAGCTCTGAGAAAGCAAATTAACTCTATCCCAGCTGACACCAGGACACTCTCACACTGTTAAAGGTGTCATGGAGCTGGTGTGTTAGAAAGGAGATGAAAGCATGATTGTCTTATTGTTTAAAATCTTCACAAAGTGTGTTATGCTCCTGAATCGTGTTTTGGGGGTGGAAGGAATGATCCAGAACAATCAGAATTCCTTCTTTCCTGCTTAAAGCAAGAAATAAACTTGAAACTCCCCAAGTTTCAAGCGGTGGCAGTGTCTCAGCCCTGGGTTGCCGCTTATGTGGGGGGTTTTGTACCAAAATATTTTTAGTGTGGGGGTTAATCTAATAAAATGCCTGGAAGCTTTTCATCTTCTGGGGAGAACATAATTCATAGCCATCAGGGAAGATGTAAATAAGAACATAAGGCCAAACAAAGCTTTTGCCCAAGTGCTGCCACTACTTTGACTCTGGGCCCAGGTAAATATCTACCCTGTAGGAGATGTGGTGCATCAGGCCTTGCTACCTGCCAGAGATGGACACCAAATGCAGCAGTGGCTGCCCTAACTCAATTGCGTCTTCCCCAATGCTTTTGCTCCTGTGTGGGGAAGCCTGCCCTGCAACTGCTGGCCCTACAGGGACGCCAAGCTGCCTCTGGAAATTTTGACCCAGCAAGATGTAGATGAAGGGGTTCAGGCAACTGTTAGCATAGCCCAGACTGATAGCCACATTGTAGGCGTAGTAGAAAGGCAGGGTGGGGTGAGTCATGGCGAGCTGGGCCAGTTGCAGGATGTGGAAAGGTGCCCAGCAAATGAAGAAGGCCACACAAATAGCAATTGCTGTACGAGTCAGTTTTTTTGTTCGTGCCCTGGTGCATCTTTGGCTCATCAATGCTTCCGAAGTCCTGGCCATCTTGAGCAGTATCCTCCTGTAGGCCACTGTGATGAGGGCAAAAGGGATGGCAAAGACTAGGAAGAACTGATAGAGAGTGTACCAATAAATGTCCCTCTGGGGGTCTGGCAGACGAATCCCACAGCCTAGTAGACCTCCAGGCAAAGGGATGAGCTGAGCATACATCCATACAGGTGTAATGCTGAGGAAGGAAAGGGCCCAGAGCACACAGATGACAAAGATTGCCACAGACGGCTTCCTGAAGCGAGTGGAGGTGAAGGGGTAGACAGTGGCCAGGTAGCGGTCAATGGACATAGCAGTGAGGATGTAGGTGCTGGTGAACTGGCTGTTGGCATCCAGGGCAGTGATGATTGTGCACATTGTCTCCCCAAAGTGCCAGGCTCCGTTCCCCAGTAGCTGGTGGATGAGGAAGGGCATGCCCAGGAGGAAGAGCAGGTCCACCATGGAGAGGCTGATGATGAAGATATCGGGGACACTACTGCTAGGGCCAGACTTCTTTAAGACTGTACAGATAACCAGGCTGTTACCAATAATTCCCAACAGGCAAATAATGCCAAACAGGGCGGGCATGATGAAGCTGCCATAGCTCATCCTGCCGGGGTCACCTGCAGAGACAAGTGTAGGCAGGAAAAGGTCAGCTGTGCCAGGACCACTGGTGAGGACATGCCTTGTAAATGTTCTGGCTTCTAACAGACAGTGAGTGCTCTGAATGCAAACAGTAACGGATTTCTTAGGCACGTGTAAGATAAGGAAGTGCCGTGTGTGCATGGTTGTGTCTAACTATACACAGGCACTTTCTCAGCAGCTGTCACAAATGTATATGTTAAAACACGAGTGTAATCAGGCGTGCATACATCCACTCTTCCCTTCAAATGTATGAACACGTGTATTAACAATACAATGAAAGAGCATCAGTTTATCATTCCACACATGTGCATTTAGACCCTTTCAAATGCATACGTATATGATGAATATGTTCCAATACATTTATTCGTATCTCTGGTACATATGTTGCTCAACTGTATGGATATTAATATCCATATTTGGACTTTCTTCAAAATCATTGACATAAGTGATTTTTTTCTTCTCCCCTTCCCCCCACCTACACCTATTATATTTCATATACTAATGTATATATTCATTTACCGGTTTATTGCACTTACCAGAAAGAGAAAAGTTTTGAACAGCCTTGCAGCTGCTGGGGATGCAGTTGTTCAAGCTCTCAGTGTGATTTGTTTTAAAATCCATCCTTCAGGAAAACTTGGTCCCATCAGCAGCTTGAAGATGTTTTGTGTTGAAAGAATAAAGGTTGCCAGTTCCTTGGAGATTTGTGAGGCTGCTCAGAAAGCCACTGCTCTAAGCATCAGCAGCGGCTGTTAATGCAGGTTAAAAAGGAGCTCCTCTGCTCCCTGCACCACCGCCAGGCAAAAGTGACACCAGCCTGGCAGCAGAGTGCTGGAAATAGGTTTGCAGGGAGAGCAGAATTTCGTCTTAGTGCTGAAGGCAGTAATCAGGATCCACTGATGGAGTAAATGATGAACTTGTGCTCTGGGGAGGCAAACAGGGAAGTAAATAAAAATAAAATCCTCTAAATAATACGAGGGGTGGCCAGCACTGAGAGCATACTTTGCTCTTAGGGTGTAATTAAGTATAAATATCTCAATGTAATTCTGCAAAGAACCATGTTAACCTGTAGTCAAGTTTGCAGCAAGATTTTCAAGTATACATTGGGATTAATTTAGTCTTAGATTCTGAAGCAAGACCGTCTTAGAAGTGAAAAGGTACGAGCTGTGTAAGTGTGCTGAAAGCTGGTATTTTCTGGCTGTGCCTGGTAAGTTGCAGCACAGATGAAAAATATCATTATTTCTCTCCTGTGAAGTGCTTTCTCCATTTCAATTCATTTTGAGGTTTCGAGCACAGTAATAGAGTTATATATATTTCATTTTAGGCAAACTGATAGAAGAGGAGATAGACAAGAGATTTGTTTTCAAGGTGTATTTGAAATTACTGCAGTTTGGCTTGTAAAAAGGCAAAACACTGGAAATGTTAAATAAATGAGGTAATAACTGTGTTATAATCAAGTCACACTAATCTCTGCCTTGTTCCCCTCATAACCATTAGTCTGCAGCCAGTAAACTCCTAGATTGAAGGCATTACTGCCTCAAAAAAGTCAGATTTGGAAAGTAAGATGAGATCGAACTGTATCCTGATGATGGAGACCGATAGTCTGGTGAGAGGCAGGAAGGATTCTCTAATGACTAGAAGGGTATTTCAAGGCTCACTTTTTGCTAGGCTAGCAAGGATTTCTAACACTTAGAAATAGTTCTTATTTCTGTAGTTCACAGCTCTTAAAAGCAGGCACCAGTCCATTTGCACAAGGGATAATGTACTCCATTTACCAGCCAGTGCAAAATCCCTCCTTCATCTCAGTGCCCCCGATGTACTACCTCTAGTTGGAGCCTTTTCATTTGCAGACATTGGTGTCTTGCAGGTTTTTGCAGTCCAGTGTTGGCACTGGAGAATTCACTTTTAGGTTGTATTACCTACAGCTGTGATGAGCAGCACTGTGCACCACACAATTGTTAAGAACAGTATTCTATTTTTTTTTCTCCCCGCACTGATCTTTATCTGCTGTAAATTGGCAGCAGCTGCAGATTTGATCCTAAAGCGGGGATGACAGCAATGTAAAAAAAAAAAATTAATGTTAAATCTTTGTTCCATCTTTTAGATGGATTTCTCCCAGCTGTATGTCATATAACCAATGTCACAGCACTAGCTTTTCCTACAAGGAAAGTAGAGAAAATACTTTTCCTGGTTCTTTTATTTTTTTCCTTCCTACCACTTATATACTACTATCAACTGGAAGTTAAAAAAAAATAAAATACTCCGGTTGGGATAAAGCTTTGAAGCACCTGAAAAAACCAAACATTCTATCTACTTAGTAAATTATAAAAGAAATCTCCTGTTGTGGTCTCTATTCTGTAAATCCTTCACATTTAACTAGAATTTAGTAAATTCTAGAGCCCTTTATGAACTAGCATGAGGTCCTGTCTGTCTCCTGCAGACAGTAACACCAAATAGGGTTAAGGATAATTTCTTTCTACTGCTGTAGCATGGGGCCAGTTTATCACCACAGCTGAAAATGTTACCACCAATAAAACGCAGAACACATTATGGCTCAGATAAACCTTAACTCCACTTTGGTTCATGAAAAACTGGAGTATTACACTAGCTTAGTCCTTAGGATCCTGTGTTCACTTTACAGGCACGAGAATGGGAGTAATCTGCAGTTTGTGGCTCAGTAACATTGGCCAGCCAAAGTAATTCAACATTAACCGAGGAGAAAAATTCAACTCCAAATGTAGCCTTCCTAGAAGTAAAGATGGAAAAGTTGTTGTTCTATTTATTCCAAGGTTAAAACAAGACAACCTGGTTAAACAAACAGCACTTTATTAAACTAATATAGTCAGATACTTTCTTAATGCTTAAAAATACTATAGCATTTGCAAAAATGAAAAAAAAGTTTAAATAACATACAAGAAGTTACAACTGAGAAACAAAACAGGCAGTTTAAATAACTAAGCAAACATCACAAAATGCAAGACCTAACTGCATACCATTGATGCGATGAGGCAATGAGAACAACAAAAATATCCCTTCAGAATAATGCAACATCTAAAGGTATATAAAAGCTTATACCATGATTTAACGTATGACAAACCCCAATTTTCCTCATATAATAAATATAATGCATTAGCATGGTGTGCTCATACTACTTTAACAAAGGCTGTTAAGGCTTAAAAATATTTTCTAACATTCAAAACATACTTCTGGTGTTCTCAGCTTTGACACTCATGTATCAAAATAACCAACTGCTGCATAGAAGTTTCAAAAGATAGTATATCCAGAACTCCAGTTACAAATGCGAAGTCAAATACCTACCTACTCTTTCTTTCATTTAATTGTTACTGACTTATCAGTAGCTGCTACTAGTACATCCCTTTGCCAAATTCTGTGGAACATTCCATCATGCACATAGACAATATTGCAACGCACTGCTGCTTCATGGTTAGTCTTAGTATTAGACAGTGAAAATGTAAAATGCGTATTGATTTTTTCAGTTCCCATAAGGAGTGCAAAAAGGTTGAATGCTCAATGAATAAACAAGTACATTGCAAAGGTCAGAATAGTACAGTTAAGTGCCTATGAAGAAAGTGGGGAGAAACCCACTTATTCACTTTTTCCATTATTGGCAGCAAGATCCAAGACAGGAGGACACTTCTGGGGCAAACTTCCATTGACTTCTTGCTTCCGTATCTGATCCCTGTATGCATAAGGAAAGAATGGTTTTATAGTCTGTTTTTCTGTGAGATTGTCTTTCAAATTTTTCCTCAAAAAAAGTTGAGCAACATGAGTTGTAACCCTGCCTGAGACTCCTGGAACATCCACTGCTGGTCTACCAGAGGTTCTCTCGAAAGACCCAGAACAAAAGAACAGATGTCATCTGTTTTAACATCAAAGCTGTAAGTCAATATGACTGGTCTGTAGGTTGGGCTGCACATGCTGAAATATGCTACAGGAAAAAAAAGCAGTATTTTCTGGAATTGGTGGGCAATGTTATGGACCTGGCAGCATGCCCTGGAGAAGTGGTACAGGGCCCTGGAACTAATACAAGTACACTGGGCCTTGCACCATGGTCTTGTCACCTTGCAGTACCACGGGCTCCACAGGCAGTTTTGTGTGTCCTTGAGAGCTTTGCAAGAAGCACAGCTGTGACACAGGAGCAAAGCGAGAAAAAACTAGGAGGGAGCAGTTGCAGTGTTTCTTCCAGCTCTTCCCTATGCTAAAGAAATGATTATAATTATTCATTCCCTGGTAGGTATTGAAGCAGGCAATAGGTGGCACTCCAGCACAACCCGCTACTGCCTCTTACTCCTAGCCAGAGGCTTGGCAAAAGCACGGCTACAGCCATGCTGACTCAGACAGGCCTCCAAGCCTGAAGTACTGGGAGATGTGACTGGCAAGCAGCACGTGTACAGTATCCAGGAAAACCTGTAATTTTTTTTGGCCACACCATCTCTTTTAAGTACCCCTCTGCCTATCCTAAATCTACAACTAATTTTGGTCCATTACTCTACAAATGCAGGTAAGCAGAGATAGCTGGACTGTCATGCAGAAAGAACTGCAAAAGGTTCATCCTCCAGGCAAAATCCAATTTAGAAGTGTGTTTTAATGACACTTATAGCAACAAATACTCTGAGTGAGACAAAATTAATTGATACTGCTTGATGTTTTGTTATGTTCGCATGTGCACATTTAAAGGCTCTTCTCATTTCCTTTTTCCTAGGTTGGAAAGAGGGCATGTATTAACTCTCATTAAAATATAAATTGATGACCAAACATTTATACACCACACATCAAGCCTTCAGGGTAGCCAAAGATTCTCTAGCACTCAACCAATATTTGTTAAATGAAGCAACAGTGGCTCACTTAGAATAAACGAGGTAATCAATGCAAAAGCACAGTTGTAGAGTTTCAAAACTCCAAGAATTTCAAAGACCCAGGCATGGATCAAGACAGTAATACTCACCTTGAAGCATACCAGTAGTTGACCAGAGTTGAAAGAACAACATAAGAAATACTCAGTACTCCAGAAACTCCCAGTGACAGTGCACCCAGGCCACACAGCACGCAAAGAAGGGCTATGCCACCTATGGCTATTACAAAACCTAACAAAAGAAAGTCAGTTATTTAAACAAATTTATATGCAAGTAAATTAGAAGAGCTGACATTCTACCACCACCCCAAATTCAAACCATTTGTGAAAACAGTCTTCTGCAATCAACTAGATAGCCACTAGAAAAGCTATGCATGCTCAAGATAACTGGTTTAGCCATATCCTGGTGGCTGAGACTAGAAAGGGAAATAGGATTTCCCCCGTAAAGACTACAGTTAATCAGATTACTATTCTTGTATTAAGAGTTTCACTATTGCTAAGAGCCAAGGACTACATACAGAAATCCTCAACTGCTTGAACTAGGAACTCCAGAAGGATGAAGCAAAAAAAGGAAAAGACATCATGCATTAAAGGGAGTAAGTAAATAAATACATAAATGCACACAATACCTTCCATGACTACCACACCGATACAGGCCATTATGGCTGTTGCGACAACAAAGATCAGGAAAAATGCAACGGGAATAGCAGACACTGCAATAAACACCAGGACTGATAAGGCAACGAAAGGATGGTCATCTAAATATTGGCCAACACGGGAGTTCATGAATGCAACAACCTGTGGATGAAAGGTAAACATTTCAGATTTTATTTTTCTCTTTTGTCACAGATAACTTTTACAGTTCAAGTCTGCAGCTTGAACAGAGGGCAGCTGTTGCCTCTGTATGTCAAAAGCAAGAGGACTTTTGCAAATTTAGATTACTGCATAGCAAATATAACTCTACCACCCCCAAAACCAAGTAAAAAAACCAAATCACAGTTTAGCTGCACAGATTTGAGTGGGGTTTCAAGAGCTAGGATTTTGATCTAGAGAACTAATTTCTTAAGAGAAAAAAATACTGTAACATTTAAAAATAATGATTTTTCTTTTTTCCATGCATCAGTAATATCTGCCACCTGCTTATTTATTGAGCCTAAGTACAGTGGAAGCATGTCTGTATCACAAAGTTGTTATGAATTTAATTATAATGTTACTGGTAGGAAAAAAAAAATCCTTTTTATAGAGGCAGTCATACCTATACACTGGAATTTTACTGTAGTAGAGACATTTCCCTTCCCTTAAGGAAATATGTATTGTAGTTTTAGTTATTTTGTTAGTGGCACAACCATTTCACTAAAATACCACTCTACTATCTTAAATGGTTATACCAGTAAGACACAGAAAGCAGAACTGGCTTCCCTTTTTCTTAATTGCTGGGTGTGGGAAGACAGTCCTCCCCTTAGGCTCCTCAGTGTTCACTTAAAAAAGGGAGTGCCAATTTTCTCAAAAAAGTTTCGAAACTGCATTTAAATAAATTGGGGTGTGATATTCCAAGAGTTATGAAAGAAGTATCTTTATAAACATATTATATAAAATTGTAATCCAGACCCACGTTTGAGTTGCTGTGGATGGTTTGCACTATGGAGTGCCACTGCTTCTGCAGCTCTTGCATTTCCTTAGGCATCTTGTAATCCTCTGCAACGATCTTGAATCTTCTATACACCCAGTTCTCAATCAGCCATCCAATTTCCCTTAAAATTAAGGTACAATTAGTAACAGCCTCGTGCAGACATGTTGTGAAAATGAAGTATTTCTTTTGGAAAAACAGAGAACCTAGATTTCAGGTGTTAATGAGATCCACAGAGTCTAAAATGTTACTTTTACAGAAGTAAATCAAACTTTGGGTGCTCATCCCTGAAACCTCTTCCTAAGCTCCCAAAGCCAAGTATCCAGATACAAGGTGACTCCCACCTTCTTCCTTTATAACATTAACCCCGTATTGAACAGCAAGGGCATTGGATTATCAGTAAAAACTGACAATATATTGCTACTGGTGTTAGAAATTTGCAATACATTAACAAGAGTTGTTTTTCTGAGTAGCCTCATGCTCAGGATTGAAACCATACCCTGTATAGGTTCAAATTCTGCTTTCAAACGCTCTGAACATCGTAACAGCTTAAAGGCTACATCACTTCAAAAAGTCTTCCTCCACCACAAATTCAATCTGTTGTTGTCTACTAGGGTGACCCTCACCAGGGAGAGATTAAACGATGCAGTTTCCTGCTTGTAAATGTAAATACCCACCCTGACAATGTTAGTATTTTACACTCTGCCCACACACAGGGTGTCCCGCTTTGTTTACACAGGATTTTCACCCGGCAGCCTTGGGCCCCTCGCCGCTGCCCAACGGGCCGGGGGCGGGCAGCTCCTCCGGGGGCCGCCACCCCTCCGAGGCGGCAGCGCCCCGGCCCCAGCCGTTACCTTCCCCTCCGCCCGCCGCCTCCACCGGACCCTACACGCCGAGGTCAGGAGCCGATTAACGACACCCCGCCGTACCGCTGCCGTTGCCCGTACGGCGGGTCCGCCGGCATCAGCCCCTCGAAGGCAGCGGTCAGGCCGCGGCCTTCCCGACCTGTAGCGCCGGGGTATAGCCTGGGTCTCCCCGCCACGCCTCGCACCAAGCGGCGTTGCGGAGACAAGGCGCGGCGGGCGGAGGCCGCTCAGGGCTAAGGGGGCCGCGCTGCCCCATCGCGGCGGGCTGGGGGACGCTACCCGCCCGAGCTGAGGGAGGTAAGGGAGGGGGCGTAAGG
>JAHREE010000169.1:6847229-6926383 GCA_033628505.1 Tringa tobata | reverse complement strand
CCCGCAGTCCCCGGCCAGGCGGAGCGGGGCGGCGCCGCTCCCCGCCCGCCCTCCGCCTAGCCCGAGCCGTCCCTCTCACCTCACGAGGTTGCTGCCCGCCGGGCCGCAGCCCTTCTCGGCAGCTCGTCTCTTCGGATGCGACGCCCGGCGCGGCCCGGGCTGGGCCTGCCGGCGCTGAGGGAAGCGCCGCCGCCCTCCTGCCGCTGTCTCCTCCCCGCGGCGGGCAGGGCCGGGGAGGCTGAAGGAGGGGAGAGGGCCGGGGCAAGGCCGCCCGTGGCGTTGGCAGAGGAACCGCAGCGAGGTGTTTGCGAGGAAGGGATTAGGAAGTCCCTGGAGGTGTTCAAGGCCAGGCTGGATGGCGCTTTGAGCAACCTGCTCTAGTGGGAGGTGTCCCTGCCCACGGCAGGGGGTTCAAACTTGATGATCTTTAAGGTCCCTTCCAACTCTAACCATTCTGTGATTCTATGATAAGGTCTCCACAGGCCGCCCAGGGGTTTAGGAGCTTTTATTTATTTTCTTCGTGTCCCCTTTCATGTCACCCTTCCTGTCCTGCCTTTCACATCCCAGGCCCTGCCTCAGCTGCTGAAGGCCGGGCACCTTTAGGGAGGGACCTGGGGTTTTGTGTGGCTTGAGGACACGAAGCCTTTAGCTTTTTTGGATTAGGGATAGAAAAATTATTGTATCTGCGACAGCCATGCAGCTCCTCCCTATGGGAAGCCTCAGACTCTGGCTACTTGTTCCCACACGTTCCCAGCCTGTCCTGCTGCCTCCATGGGTGTTTGGGTGGCCACGGGGCAAACCTGTTTGGAGAGGTGCTCCACGTGAGGAATAATTGCTTTAAAGATTCAGCTGGCTTTTCAGCATGAACTGTCCCAGCGTTTGGATGGGCTGTGCATCTTGGAAAGGATGCTCGCTGGTGTGTTGCACCATGGTTTGGCCTGGCTGCATTCCAGAGCCATCATCATGGTGTTATGTGCGAGTGTGAAACTTGGCTGATTCCCAGCTTTTGCTACATTTTTCGTGCTGTAAATTACGGTCAGAAATTAGTAAAATATTCATGTTTCTCACAACTGCTTTAATCACTCATTTTGATCTCTGCCACCCACGAGAGAATTGCAGCATCAAACATTAATGGTTTTGTGATTATTTTTCAAAGGCAACAAAATAAATAGCGTGTTTAATTTGGAGCATGCCAATCTTACAATGCAAAGAGAGGTTTTATAAAGTATGGGGGTTTTAAGCTATCAGACAGAGCTGTGTCTTCGAGGTGCTGATTTCAATGAGCTCTGCAGATACAAGGTTGTGTGTAGACAGAGGAAGTGAAAGAGACATTTGCATATTAATGTAAGTTTGGACCATGAGCTCTAAAAGCCCAACTCAAGGTACCTGCAAGAAGAGGATGGTGAGGGCAAGTTTATTTTGCTTGAACTGTTAAAGTTTCTGTATGTCATATTAAAGTGCAGTGTATGGATGTTCCTAGTAGACTGGTGTATATGAAAATAAATTTCAATTTGTTGATTTTACATAACTTTTTGAAGTGAGCATAGGGAAAAACTAACTGGTAGAATTATAGTGCGACATAATCCAGTGATAATGGCACTATAAAGTTTAATGGCTCCACTGAGTTTAGAATTATATTGGAGTTTTTAAATTTCTGGCTGTTTCAAAACATGCCATAGCTGCAGTTTTGGAGATAGCCTCGTACATCTTAGTAAAATATTTTCCTGCAATGCATAATTATTTCTTCTGCTAAAATTTCACATATAATCTCTTTATGTATAAAATGACTGTTTTTCATCTTTCCAAAGCAGTAATTTATTTAACTTCAAAGGACATGCATATATAAGCATCCGAGTTGTTGTGCACAGAAGAACAGTAGTTACTATAACTGTTGCTTAATTAAGCTTGTCTTCATGCCAGTGTCAGCTCGAATTAGCAGGAGAATATTCATGTTGCAAACCAGCACTGAAATATTTGGAGAATTAACACACACAGTAGCTGAGCAATTGCCAGCTCCAGCGCTGGCACCGCTTGTTCTGTACCCCATGCTGCTGGCTTGTGTTTAAAGAGCAGCTTAGTTTATGGTAGGAACCTTCACGTGTGGCCAGGCAGGAACAATGTTCCACTTGTGGTTGGTATTGGGTCCAGATATAAGGAAAACAGTGCTGTTAACTCAGGGATATCAGCTATTCTCACAGTTTACAGAAAACAGGATGAAAAATAGTATCCAAAGGTGCTGGGAAAGACTTTAAGTTAAAATGGAAGTCTTGCTGCGTTGGCAGAACATGTTCAAGGCCTCTCTTGAGGGTTGGTATAAGGAGACTGGACTAGATTTCATGTTGGATGGTAATAATTCCCATTTGTGAAGAAATGTGTTGGAGAACTCTTTCAGGACATAGTGATGACTGAGTGGGAGGCAAATGCATACAAGCAGACTTAGAGGAACTGGGAGTACAAGTATCCCACCTGCTGTCTTTGGATCTTCAGAGAGTTTGATGGTGAATGGTGGGAAAGTGGTGGAGATGTTTGGGTTCATGATTTTGAATCTTTAATATTAATTTTTTTTCCCTAGTTCTTCCTAAGAAGATCTGGGGTTATATAGTCTTTATTGCTCTGGGAGCTCCCTTACTGCGTGCAGTGTTTTCATACAAATGTCAGGATATCTGAGATGTCTCAGGACCTTTTAGTTGCTTTCAGAGGTAAAAGTTTCTCATTGGTTCCACTGTTGAATCTCCCTGACCACAGCTTGTCTAACACTGTGCTGAAAAGGGCTGTTTTCTCTCTGCTGGAGGAAGAGAGGGAGGAGGGAATTCCTGTCTCCAAGCACCAGCTATGCTGTAACTGGGGCAACGAAGCTGAGGACTGAAAGACAGAGTGTCAGAGAAGTTCACCACAGTGGAAAAGGCAGAGGGACTGGTGACCAGGGCACCTGCAGGTAGTACCTGCTCTTACCCCGCTCGATCATGCACTCTGTGGATGTGTAAGGTGTGCTGGGCATCTCTCTGTCTTTCCCCATTCCTTTTGATGGGTGCTTATTTCTCATGGCAACGTGTGGCTCTGTCTGCTGTAAACAGCAATTAGGTCCCTGGGACATTAGAAGAGAACAGGCAATGGAGAGGAAACTGATTTTGGAGAAAGTGGAAAGAGCAGGGTGGAAAAAATCTTGCTTGAAAGACGTCTGGAGAGAGTTAGAGAGATGAAGGTGAAAAGTGAACTTGAATGAAGAAAAAGAGTGTGTGTGGTTTGGAGGAGAACAAAGCTTAGTGTCTTAAACAAGAAAGGGGAGCACTGGGATTTTTATTCTTCCTGGCAGTTGGGATAGGAAACTGATTGTTTTGACACCTTGTTTGGTACCTGAAATGAGTCTCTAATTTTTTTCCAGGGCGTTTAACGAAAAAGATGTTTATATTGAGGGGGAGGACCAAAAACTTCTAAGCAGATGAAAAAGCAAAGCAAAATTAAGCCAACACAGAACCCAAGGCTCCTGGAGGTAAGTTCTTTCTGCAGTAGCTGTGAAAGATCAATAACTTTTTGAAAACCTCAGATGAAATTGTCCATTACTGGTGGCTAGTGGTTTGACATTGGAAAAACTTATTTGAACACACTCGTTCTTGTTAAATAGTCTTTGGATCTAAGCCTTTATAATATACTTCTTATTAAGAATTCCTTTGCTCAAGTATTTAACTTTTGGAAAGATTAGGTGGCATAAATCAAGAGTTGCTTTAGAATGAACAATGACCTTCTTAATAACTCTTGTACTTTTAGGAATGAACAAATCTCATAATAAACTGCATGGTTTATTCATTTTGAAAGTACCCTAATCCCTTAGTCATTAATCAAGAACAATTCATGCTGTCTTTAGCAAAATAGCCTGGTAGTGATAATGTCTTGATTTCTGTGTGTCTGTGTGCAGACACTCTGGGGAATACCAAGGAGGTAAATCAGACTGGTCTTTTCTCAAATTTTATTTCTAAATGGGCTCTACTTTGATATTGAGAAGGGCACAGTTTTGTCTGCTGGAAAACTAGGTTTTGAGGAGCCTAGTTTTCCAGTCATATATCAGAAAGCAATAACCATGTGCTAAAAATGTATTAAATATTATGTAAAAAATTATTATATGTTGTATTGGGTAATCACATCCTCTTTTCTGGTGATTTAATTCACTGGCATTCAGATACCACATACTTCCACCTCCTTTTAAAAGATAGTGTCACTATGTATTTGGGAACTTATTCCTCGTGAATCTCCTAAACAAATTTGATTTAGGAAACTCAAGAGGGGTGAGGTTTTGGGCTACACTAAGGAAAGTTGCCATTCAAAAACATCTTAAAGTCCTGTAAGGCTAAATAATTCTAAGCAAATATCATTAGAAAACTTTATAGAGTCCTGGAAGACCACCTCAAAGTACTGTCGACTTGAGGAGCTGGAACATAGTCCTAAAACGTATTAGGTAATCTGACATTTGTATTAGAACACTTCAAAGTCTTTGGGAGCAATCAGTTCTTCCAGTAGTATCCTGGCAATAGATCTTCTTCTGGAACTGGGTCACTATAGAAATGAAAAAATCTAGTTAGTGCGTTTTTTCTCTCCGGTAACACAGTTCACACAACTTGGACTGTTTCACTGCCAGTTTGGTTAAAGTCTGGTAGGCTTTAATATTTTAATATTCAGTGTTTATACCATTACAAACTCCACATGGCATGTGAAGTTTTTAGTATAACTAAAAATATTTCAAACAATTTGTTTTCAGTGATACGAAAATGTTGGGTTTTTTAATTTAACATGTAATGGTCATTAGAAGCTTTATCAAATGACTACAAAGAACAGTGCAATCTGAAAAGCTGTTTTTTTTTCTGCTTCCTTAAAATTAGAAAAGTGGCAATATGTCCTTTTCAATGAGAACGGAAAGTCTCTGTTGTTTCTGAATGAGTCTTTTTCAAAAGAGTGTATTTCATAAGTGTCTTAGAAGTTGTTTTTCGTTTCTCTCTAGTCACAAAACGATTCTGTGTATAACATGAGTCATGGAAAACAGTTACCGGAGTTACCGCCCCTACATGCTCCTGCTTCAGCTGCACCTTCAGAATTGTATCAGGTACGTGCACTCTCCCGTTCTGTCAGGGTATATATTAAATTACATGTGCTGGCATGATTGTAGTCATCGTATATAACCAGGCCTTAGGCAGGTGAAGTAAAGATAGGAAAAACCATTTAGATTGTTAAGTTAAAGTACTAAGCAGATTGTCAGGTACTTCATTAGAGCTGCTCTTATTTAGAAAAGTGTTGTTGCAACTTCTATTATGATTTGCATATTAAACCTTGACAGTCTTATTCTGTTCTTTAAATTTTTACTTAATTATTTTCTCTTACATTTTGGATTAAATAGTTCGGGTTTAAGTTTCTGGGGAAGTGAGCAAATAGTAAAAGTACTTTTCTACCAAATAAATTATGATTCTCCCCCTACCAATACTTTAGGTATTACTTTTAGCACAGAAAGCCCTGTAATAGGGCTAACTAAACTAAGCTAACTTAAGGAGTATGATTGCAGCAGTAGTTTGAATGCTTTTTTTCTTTGCTGGTAAGATTAGCCTTACCAGTCAGAAGAAAATGCAAGGCAAAGGTAATAATCTTGCCTTAGCTTGTATTTCAGATTGACAAACTGTATCGTTGTTCTCACTAAAGTTCATGATAGACTAAAAAAAAATAAATTCATAGCTGCATCTATAGGCTAAATGAAAAGAAGCTGGTTTATGCTTTAGAATGCTGTCCTCTCAGCAGTCACAAAAGGCTGGGAAGATGAGCTTAACTGCAGCTCCTATGAGAAGGGCGAGAGAAATGAGGGAACCAAAGATGGGATGTTATGAAGGTATTTAGAAGCTTTTTTAAAGAATGATCTGAAACTGATGATGGTAATGCTGCATTGTAAAGAGGGTGAAATGGGTAATAGGGATATGATTGTGTTATTCTGATGAAGTAAAAACCATTAAACAAGATGTAATACAGAAACAAGCCTAATATGAATTTAGACTATGAGCTTTAGGAACCATGTTATGAAGTACATTCATGATTCTATCTTATGTAAATTTTCTCTCTGAGGGTATCTTGATAAGAAACATACTTCTCATTCCCACATCCCTTAAGCCTGTGAGCTATCTCATTCAAGTTTAGACATCAGGACCGATGACAAGCCAAGTCACCTGAGAAAACATGGAATGAACAGACAGAAGAGATCTATTACAAATCCTGTATCCATGTGGAAGAGAGAGAAAGATGAGCTGAATTTGTTAACCTGTATTATTGTTCATCTATTACAAGGATTATTAAAAGTAGACAGGTCATTAACAAAGGCTTGAGGAATAAGAATTTTCTAAATTTAGACAAATGTAAGGAGAGGAAGAAAAGAAGCAAGATGGAGATGTGGGGGAGTAAAGAGTACTAGATAATGTACTAATGCCTTCTCTTATTTATAAAAAAGACCTTGATTATGCAAAAAAGCACAAATACTCCTACTGAAACATTGTGTAAAATTATTCTTATGCATGTGTAGAACATCAGGATCTAAAAATAAATTGGTGGTCAAAGTCAGACTTACGTATTTGCTCTTTATCCTAATTGATCTTTAGCCCTGTTCTAGCTCTAAGAAGACTCTTTCAATTACTGTGCTGTGTAAAACTATCACGCTTTTTTTTTTTTTTTCCCAATTTCAGGTTTTCCTTAAGAAAAACTGTTACCCTCCTTTGATGCAAGAAGCATCGTGGACTTTAGCAGCTCCTTTCAAAGAACAGCGTTACTACCGAAGCCCAAGTGACTCCATAGCTAATAACTATACACTTACTGCACGGGATTTAAAATTGAAAAATGTGCACACATTAAACTCCTCTTCAATGCCAGGGACATCACTGAGTTCAGCTGAGCCGAGAACAGCCTCACTGCGTATCCATATTTGAATGTGTCTATAAGTTTAGCCTTGCTAGTTCTATACATTTTTATCTCTAATTGCTTATCTGTTAAAGCATTGTCCCTGGAAAAATCACTTATCCCTAATAAACACCTACAAGTTTAGCACCTCAGGGTCAGTATAGACAAATTTCCAAAAGCAGACATAACTTTAGTAAAGGTAAGGCAATTTTCCGATTAATTAGCTAGGTTCGTCCCTCCAAATAATCACGTGCAATTGTTTGCAAAGCAGAAAATGAAGAAAATACAAGTTAGCTCTTATTATTGCTAGAAGTAAAAGTTAGTGCCAACAGAAAAACAGAAACAAGTTCAGTGTGCCCCCCTGTTATGCTCATATTCATGAGTTTTGTGTAACAAAACAAGATGGGGGACAGGCATTAAAATGTTTACATGAGGATCAAATCCAGGAAATGTTGCTTAATACACTGTGTACATCTAAAACATCTAAATGGATGTACGTGTTAGCAAACTGTGCATACACGTGTAAATCCTGCAATACAAGATATTGTATGCTGTTGATTCAACACAACATTGTGATATAAAGCAAATAAGGTTAACAGTTGTAACAGTCTTGCTATTTAAGTTTACAAATATGTATATATCAAACATTTTATGAAAACAAGTTGTTTAGGCTTTAGGTATCTTACTAGTTGCAGGTGTCAAATTAACTCCATTACGTAGTCTGAAAATTCCAAAGTAAGTTATTAATGAGCTTTATTTCCTCATTATCTATATAAATGTCCTCTGTGTCAAGGGTAAGACATTGATAAACTATAGTTTTCTACATACTTTCAGTCTGTCTGTCTGTGAATATACTTGTTCTGCATTCTTGCTTTGCTTTCCTGAAGTGTTAGAAGTTGTTTCATTTCCCTGGGATAAGTGAGACGTAATAGCTTCAATATCTATCTGCTTAGTTCCCTTGTATGCTATTTAAGAAGTGTTTAGTTTAGTTCATTGGGTGTCTCTAACAGTTTCTTTATCATGCACCTGTTTCTTCTACTTTGTGTACTTCTCCAGAATGTGGGTGAGATGTGGGAAGAATGTCATGGTACCTTTCTTGGTGAAATGGCATGATGTATTAATTTTGTTAAAAGACCTGTTTATTTGTACTCTGAAAAGCAAATGGTAGTAGTTTGTAGTTCTCAGATTTTTCATATGCAATATATTTGGTGGAACTATACTTTTTATAGAAGTGCATTTATATTCAAAATAGAAACTCGCAGTGCAGAAAATACAGTTTGTGCAGGGAGGTTAAGTGAACACTGAAGTCTTAAGCATGATCTGAATGCTTTCCTGAAGCTAGTTTATAGTCCCAGAGTCAGTAAGATTATTTAAAACATGATTTTAATGTCTTGCTACATGCTAAGTCAAAGCTGAAGGCTTCTTTGTGACATTGTAGTTTTCTGTTATTTCATTATCTGATTAACAGTCTTGGCTCTGTTTTTCACCAATCTGAAATAATATCTTATTTCAAAAATACTCCTGTATGTGATTTTCTTAACTGGTGCTTAAAGCTTCAAAAGAATTTGAGCCTTCTAGGAAAAAGCTCAAACTTACGCAAAGCAGTCAATGGAATTCTGATAGGTAATGTACGATAATGTTATGAAAGTACAGATTATTGTAGTCAGCCTATATATCTAAGTTGTGATTTACTATTTGGTTTTACTTGGATGTGATGTTAAGCATCCAAGGAGGAAATGTTGTCCACAAAAGAATGTATGTGCATCAAGACTGAAATTCCGTGGTGTGCTAAGCGAGCAGCTTTAACTGCTGCTTTGTGGCAGGACAAATTTCAGTTCTAGGCATGCTAAAGGAAAGGTCTTTCATGATTACTGACTTGAGAACCTAGAGTTTAGTTAATAGAGATGCAGATTATAGAAATGAAGTTTCTCAGTTTCGCTCTGAGTGTTTAAGTGCTCTGTAATGCTCACGGAGTTGTGTCAAATTGGATGCTCTGCTTAGTGAGTATTTCTTTTTATCTTCTTGTGCTTGTGCTCTTCATCAGTAAAGCAAGGAAATAGTCCCCTTTGGAAGTGCTGGGACAGTTACGTTCTTACTCCTTGTTAAGATAACATGGTGGTGAATACCATAAAAAAGAGAAAAGGCATATTTAAATTCTCTTCAACTAAGGACTTGATAATGTAAAATAAATCAAGTATGTAGAGACAGCTTGTTGGCTGAGTATTGCTCATCCTGAGCAGTGTGGACAAAGGCCCTATAGAAAACAGCATATAATTATGCAAAAAGATGCCTATAGTGTAACATTTATGCAAATGAGCCAATTTGAACTCTTGGCTCAGTTTGTTAAGATTTTGGTAAGATAGTCACCTGAAAATAGGTGGAGATCTTGGACAACCTAAATAATAGCGCTAATCGGTCTGGTTCTCATAGGCAGTATCTTAATAAACAATTTTATCTGAGTGATACTGTGCAGTTGTAAGGTTTACATGACTGTCTGTTCAATGTTATACAATTTTACTGAAGTTTTTATGAGTCATTGAAATACTTCATAGGTCACACTTGTCCTCAGTGCAATGTAAGTGCTTTATACAATGCTTGCCATTTGTCCATATTGATTTAAGAATCTGTTACTGCTTCTTTATTCACTGAACTTGTATTCTTTTTTTTTTTTTTTCAGAAGTATACCAACTTTGTTAAACAGTTTGGATCCCATTTCACTGTGTGCACCTGCTCATATGCCAGAATTACGTGTCATACATTATACAGACAACCAGCCATTGACCCCAGAAGAACAATTTTTTGTCATGCACTTACATGAGAAGGAGATAAGTAAGAGAGAAAAGCCACCTTCAGGAAATGATATAGAGGTATTTATATAATTTCTTTCAAAGATAAAAGTAGCAGCAGTAATCATCTGCAATATATGTCTGTAAAATATTTACTTAAAAATAGTTGAGAAAACAAGACAGTACCTGAGGTTTAGAAGACGTAAATATTCAGTGTAGCAAACCGCTGTTAAATATTGTCAACTCTTTCCCATTTGTTTCTCTTTCTAGCTACTCTGGCTGATTTTTGTTCTAATGGTTTTGCAACTAGAAGTATTTTCCCAAATTCTTAACCTCTCACCTTGTTGGCTAGTACTTCAGAGATCAGTAATGTAATATGCTGCACTCAGTTCTATTGGTATAAACGCTTACATCAAAACAGATGGAAGTATTGTAAAAATGTCAGGCAATGCCAGTGCTTGAAAAAGAACCAAGAGATAGATAGCCAAAATCAATTATATTCAAACACCTTTCAGTTGCTGAAAAGGTCCAAGTGATAGAAAAGGTGAAAATATTTTGTAGTAATTCATTATCTGACAGAAAACTCATACAATAAGTATAATATTTTTAACCTTTTTAGCGGTACTGTTACTACATATATAATGGAGTGCAGGAAGACATGCTGGCACCTCAGGATAAGGAAGTGATGAATGTAATTTTAAAGCATATTCCAACTCACATTCTTGCTAACAAAGACCTGGAGAATTCACTTGCAAGTTTAAAAGAAGAGATTGAGGCAGACTATCGTATCAGCCTCATGAAAGCCATTGGTAAGACTGAAAATCAATTAGCAATTCAGAGTTCGTAGACATTTATTGCACTTTGAAAGCAAGTCTGCATTCTATTCTTAGCACCCATGGAGAATTCCTTTGGGGTCAGTAGAACTGCAATAGATATCTGAGAGAATATAATCTGTGATCATGCTACATTGAAACATTCCCGTTTCAATAAATACCGATTTACTAAACCCTACATCCCATCACTTAAATATAGTCAGACCTGTTGGAGCAAGTCCAGAGGAGGCCATGAAGATGATCAGAGGGCTGGAGCACCTCTGCTATGAAGACAGGCCGAGAAAGTAGGGGTTGTTTGGCCTGGAGAAGAGAAGGCTCCCAGGAGATCTTCTTGCAGCTTTCCAGTATCTGAAGGGGGCCTACAAGAAAGCTGGAGAGGGACTTTTTACAAGGGCGTGTAGTGAAAGGATGTGGAGTAATGGTTTCAAACTGGAAGAGGGGAGATTTAGATTAGATATTTAGGAAGGAATTTTTCACTGTGATGGTGGTGAGTCACTGGCCCAGGTTGCCCAGAGAAGCATTTGAGGCCCCATCCCTGTAGGTGTTCAAGGCCAGGCTGGATGGGGCTTTGAGCAACCTGCTCCAGTGGGAGGTGTCCCTACCCATGGCAGGGGGGTTGGTACTAGATGATCTTTAAGGTCTCTTTCAACCTAAATCTTTCCATGGTTCTGTGATTACCAAGTTCAGTAGTTTGGGGTGTATAGAATCATTTTATCCATACTTACACAGTTTCCCATTCCTAATTAAAATCCAAATCACAATCAAAATGCATAATTCTGCATCATCTCATCAGATGTATAAAGAGGGGGTTGATCAAATGATGGTGGACAAAGAGTAATCATCTTAATTTGTAACAAAAGAAATTAGATAAGAAATTAGAAAGGCATCGTTACTATAAAGATGGGGAAGTATTCATTGATGGAGGCTTTGAAGTGCATGATAGACAGGTATCTGTCAATAGCAGTCTAAGTATATTTTATCCTGATGTGGGGAGAGGGTAAGCTAGGCTATTTTAACAGGTACTTCCCCAATTAACATTTTTGTTATTCTGCAGTGAGTGATACCCACTAACAGCTAAATTCATTTGTCTCTTAACTCCAGTGAAGTCAGATGTCACATGGGGATCGTGTCACAACTTCAAAGAATTTCATTTAAGACATTACAGGATTTTCCTTAGAAAATTAGATAATACATGATTAGATAATACATGCTCATGTTCAACAAATAAAGTTCATAAAATATAAATAAATACAAAAGAATGTCATAATCCTTGAAATTCAGTAGTGCCCATCTGAAAATGAATGTGAAAGAGAGAGTTCTGTAGAACATGAGGTTTTTTTACTTGCTTTCCATTAGTCTTACAATTTTCTTGGGATTTCTACATGTTAAATGATTCCTTTCCATTTTCTTAAATATGTGGACCACACCTACTTAAAAAGGTGTGATTGCACAGTTTTCACTCTGCCTTCTATAGTCTCTGATATCTTTCTTAGTACCCTTTGCCTTTTATCAATGTCACAATTTTAGTGTTTGTGGTCCCTTTTTGTGATTGTACTAATGTCAGTAAGGGGTAGTGAGTCTGCTTCCTAGCTTCTGTTAATCTCATATATAATGGACCACTGTTTGGAACTGGTAGCACATGAGTTTTGGCATTTAGCAGATCATGGAGTGGTCCTTTGAATGTCATATCCTTCCTGGATGCAACAGATGATTTCTGTGAAGAGATATTTTCACCCCTGGTTTATGGATGAGGAATTGAAGCACAAAATAAATGTGCTTCAACTGAAAAGACAGAACAAAAAATGATTTCTCCCGCCTCCCGTTTTTAGAACCATGACCAAGTCATGTTTTCTTTTTCTGAAATAATTTTATAGTCAAATTGGTAATTTGATTATTGTGCTGTATTTCATCCTAAGAACATGCAAGTAACTATATACAGTGTATGAGTTTTAAATATGCAGAATTCTATGACTTCCTGAACTATGGAGATACTGTGTTTTCATGTGTAGCTTTTGACCATACATGCAATCTCACCATGACTTACACGATTTGTTCTAGTTGATTACATCTTGTTGGATCCAGCTGAGAGAGAGAGACTGGTTATTGGAAGTACCCCACGCCCTTTTCCCCAGAGAGTTGTCCGAGCACCAGTCCCATGGCACAGCTCTTACCAAGAAATGAAAAGCTGGAATGAAAGGAATCTATTAATAGTGAATCCATTGATGCCCACTTTGCAACAGCTCTGGCTTTCTGAGTAAGAAGTCTTGTTCATAGGATCTTAGTTAAATTCAGAATATTTTTTATTTTATGGCTCAGTTAGAGAGTGCCTCTGCTGACTTCTGTACATATGCTACGGAGATCCTGGGGGAGCCAGTAGAGAGACAGTGGCAAAATCTATTCTGTTTTCTAAATACTTTTTTTTTTTCTGAGCCTGTAAGAATTTAAACATAAGATGATTGTTTCCTGCAGCCTCTGAATGCAAGCACAAAGTGTTTTACATGTCCATAGTGGACATGTAAATGGATAAGTTTCTGATATGAAAAATGATCCCCTTTGCTAAAAGGTGTTATTCCTAAATTAAGATTTAATGCTCAAGTAAATTGTGATTTGTAATTCTTATCTTGATTCCTGAAATTAACTCTTAAAATTGAGTCTCTTTCAAATGTCTGTAGTTGGAAGCTGTTCTGGGGACTTTTGAAAATTGAGTATTTTCTTATGAAGTTAAATATGGTAGTGAGTAATCCTGAGAACTGCTTTTACATTTGAGTAACATTTGCAGGAATTTAAGCTCTTGTATGTTACAGACTGTGCTATATGCCACGCTGATGAAATTATTTAATTTTTTTTCCCTCAGGGTAACCAGGATAGGTATTTATTACTATTAATATGGAATAGAACCAGTAGGTGTCATTCTGTATGTTCTTTAATGCCTGGATACACTAATGAATCTAGGAAAAGGACAAGAAATTATTCTGACCATTTCAGCAAAAAATTAACAACATTTTAAATATAACAAGTATAAAATTAAATTTGTGAAGCCTTTTATGTTTCCCAATAGCAAAAAAAGCCATTAGAAGTGCACTTGTCATACAGCTTATCAATGAAGTGATAGGCGTCAATGACATAATATTAGTGTTTATAAATACATGTGAGACCTTCCTGACTTTATTTTGTGGGGTTTTTTTAAACAGAATTCCATTAAATACCTACTATTTGTTTTACTTTCATAGGTATAGTCATCTAAGATTTGTTCGCACTGAAGAAGTGCTTTGTGGAGACCTGCCACTGTTGCCCACTGAATTTGAGGAGGTCATTCGAAGACACTGTGTGGAAGCTCATGATATTCTTCAGAACAAGTCAGTGCCAAATGTAGTAACAGTAGATAAATAGAGTATCTTAGGGTCTGATTTACATGAAGCTCCCTTTTTTAAGCAGATCTTAGACTGACATGACACTAGTCCCAACCACAAGGCTGCCAGAAGAAAGGGGAAAATAGCAGAGAGGGTTAAACATCTGGATGCTAAAAGAACTATTGAAACTGCAAGAGTGCTTGCACAAGAGCAAATGGGAATAAACTGGCTACGAATATTTGAAGGTTTCTAACCAGAGGAGGAGTGGAGTCTAAATCTATAAAAACAGTGACAGAAAACCTAATTTTTTTTTAATTATGGAAATCGATCAATGTAAGAAGGAGATTAAAAGAGGTAATAGCCCATGATATTAGGTGACTGCATTCTGCCACCTGGGATCTCTTCCAGACTCAAGTTTGCCATTTAATGCTAATAATTTAATACTGTCACTAATATTTTGTCTATTAATATTAATTTAAACTAATAGTAGGGGCCCGTTGTACCAAGACTCCTTAGCTTAAAAATTCAGGTTTCTTATAAGTCCTGGTAGGTATAGTTTTGTTTGACATGTAATTAACAATTCTGTGCTAGTACTTTGACTTTTGCTCATTCTTTGCATAATTTGAGCTTAGATTTCATTGCAAGGAGCAAAGTAAGACTAATAAGCTTTTATAAGCTTCGTCTCCATATTATTTCATTGTAGGTGGATCCCAACTTGTGCATCTATTTTCCGTGACCAAAAAGAGAAATGGCTTCACTTTGCTCCTAAAAATGACTGTGATTCCTTTCAGCAAGTTGAAAGTTATTTTTGTTCGGTGGCAACTCTAATGTCATTACAGTTACGTGAGATGGTTGTTAACTCCTTAGAAGATCTTCTTGCATTTTTTATGATTCACAAGGTATATGCTATGCAGTATATCTATAGTTTTCAGTGTTGTATAGAGATAATAATTCATATAGCCTTAAAATGTAATGCTCTTTGAAGGCTAAAATATCCCAGATAGCTGGGAGATGATTCTGCCCCTCTACTCTGCTCTGGTGAGACCCCACCTGGAGTACTGCATCCAGCTCCAGGACCCTCAGCACAGGAAAGACATGGACCTGTTGGAGTGGGTACAGAGGAGGGCCACAAAGATGATCAGAGGGCTGGAGCACCTCTTCTATGAGGCTGAGAGAATTGGGGTTGTTCAGCCTGGAGAAGAGAAGGCTCCAGGGAAACGTTATAGCAGGCTTTCAGCATTTAAAGGGGGCCTACAGGAAAGATGGGGCAAACTTTTTAGCAGGGCCTCTAGCAATAGGACAAGGGGTAATGGCTTTAAAATAAGAGAGGGAAGATTTAGTCTGGATATAAGGTAAATTTTTTTACAATAAGTGTGGTGGAACACTGACACAGGTTGCCCGCAGAGATGGTAGATGCCCCATCCCTGGTAACATTCAGGTTGAACAGGGCTCTGAGCAACCTGATCTAGTTGAAGATGTCCCTATTAGGTGCAGGGGAGGTTGGACTAGATAGCCTTTAAAGGTTCTTGCCAAACCAAACTATTCTATGATTCTGTAAGTCTTTTTAAAATCATTATAGTTACAGTTTATTTCTTTGGCATGTAGAATTTTCTTTCTTTTCCCTAAGGAGGGAAGTGATTTTACAGAACCGTATCAAGAAATGCAGTTCTTTGTACCTCAGATACTAACAGTCAAACTCATTGTGGAAGAACCCAAGATTGTCTTTGAGCCGCCTTTGAAAGAATGTTGGGATTTAATCAGTCGTTGCTTAAGGGTGATCCTGGACAGTGCCGAGGAACTTCCAAAGGTACTGGAAAAGTTATAGCTGCATAAAAAATACGATATGAATGAAAACTGTATAATATAAAAAGTTATAAATGAGGCAGAAAACTGGCAAATAGAAGGTAAAGATGAGGGTTATGTGTCGCAAACTGTGTGAACTTTTTTGATTATAGAAGATAGCATAGGAATTGTTCTTTTTCAGATTCAAGTTATAGTAAAGCCCTGGTTTCATTTTCATATAGTTTTCACAAGCAAACTATATGTGTAACCAAGTGTTAATTATGAATCAGAGCCTTTTCACATTGCAGTGGTTTTACCAAATAATACATTTTTTTGAAGTGGTGGGTGAATGGGTAATAGAATACCTTATTTCCTCTATTGTATGTGTTATTACAGTATCTGCAATGGTTCCCTTTAGGTAGAAAAATTACTGTTTCCAGCACTAAAAAGAGATGATCTCACTCTCAGTACAGTCAAACCAGATGAATCATTGTTTTCAGAGTATGTGAACAAACTTGAAAAGATCTTTGAGAGCAACATACTTGGTCCACAGAAGTAAGTTTTGGCTGTTAACTCCATTGCCCATCCAAACCCTCAGATTCATAACACTATCCATTTGCCTTGAACAAACAGTTTGAGTTGATTTCTTTCTTATTATAAAGAATCTTCACGTTGGAATCTTACTTTTTTTTTCATGATCTTCTGTGTTTAAGGTATTTAAACGTGTACAGGAAATACAGCAATCTTTTGAACAGCAATGCACAGCAAGATGTCACAGATTTCTTGAAAGAAGGTCATTCTTTAGAAGCTTTAGCAGAGGTAGTATGTAACTGACATGTTCGTCCAGCTGCTAACATATCACACTTGACTTCCTAATATATTGTCTAAAAAACTCCTATTCAAAAAGCTTGTTTCACCCTTCGAAATTCTAGGGAAGCCATCTCAATTTACATAGCCCCTTACTATAGGGCTGCTGTGCAAATGTAGAGGGAGGTTTCTTTATGGCCTTCTCTATGGCTTTTGTTGGGTCTTAGTAGAAGTCCAGTGGAAGGCTGCCCAGAGTATTTGGTGAATCTGCACCTTGCTGGTCTTTTGACTGTCTTGTCCTTAGTCAGCCGTGTCTACTTTTCTCTCTGCATTCCTGAGTTAGCCTATGGATAAATAATTCTCTAGGCAACTTGTGGTGTTCCTTAATATGGCATATTATTGTGCAGAGCTTTCAGCCCTGGAATCTGTGGATAGGAGCTGAGCTCTGGAAAGATAAAAAATAGTTGTTCCTTCTACTTGGAACGTATTATCCATTTTCTGGATGGGAACTAATTAGCCTTGTTGTTTAGCATTTTTCATCTATGGATTAATGAAAAAAAAATTAAATGAATTTATTATTTTTCATTTGTAGAAGATTGACAGCTTAACAGAACTGAAAAGAGAGATTGCTTCCATGCATGTCACTGTCCCTCTGGCCATGTTCTGTCTGGATGCTGTACAACTGAATGAGGAGCTCTGCAATCGGACCCAAAATCTTAAAGATAGATTGATTGAATTTGAAGTGATGGAAAACAGAGAGTTAAATGAAAGGTACTTGTTGTTAGCATTCAAGATTCTTGCTGTCTCTGTGGACTGGTGTAGTATATCTGTGGCTGAGATAACTTTATTCATCTACTGCGTTTGCTAGTGCTGACCAGATACGTGCGAGGACACCAAAGTGGGTATTTAAAATTAACAGGAACAGAAATACTTGTAAATGAATATTTAACTTAGTCTGTATAGGGTGTACACAGAGATTAGACTGGAAATACACCACTGTTCTTATCTCCTTTACTACTCTTCTAGGATTTGGGTTGAGGTCCTTGCTTCCCCTGCTGGTGTCCAGATAAAGCAACATGAATGATGTGCGATGCAGCTCTGCATTTGTCTTGTCCCTGACTTTTTTTTTTTTTCCTAGGGAAGTAGTGGTCCTGATTTCATATCTTGCAAGTTTAAAGAAAAAAAAATTGTTTGGAAAATATAATTTGACTCCAATGTAATGGGATAATCCTGGTTCTGTGAATTAAAAACACCCCACCTGACTCCCCACAAACACCAAAAATCCCCAGCAAAACCACCCCAACACTCTAGCAGTTAAAGAATGGAGAACAAAAGTCACCGTAAAGAAGTTACTCAACCCGCTTATCTAAAAAACATCTCCAGGTGGAGATGAACCACAGTCTAGAGGGGCCTCTCTGCCTCTGCTCATGGTGGTGGGGATCTAGACAATCGATGAGCTTCTGACAATGACCTTGTGCTGAACACCTAACATTTGGAAGGACTGAATTGGTTTAAATAAACCTATCCTTTGTGTATGTTTGCTGTTTGCATGCCTGCTATCCGTATAGCTATTTGTAATACTGAACTGCAATCTGGAACAACAGAATGTATCGCTATGAAGAAGAAAATAATGGTATTTTTTTCCTTTCTGTATTTATATAGAATCAATTTGATTGTTTAATAACTTTTCTCTGTATAACTTTGTTTCATACCATGCACTTGTTTATAGTTTTGTGGGGTGATTAAGTGAACTCTTGCTTATTGCATTCAAACATTTCTTTCTAAAGCAGATTGGGCCTTGAAAAGGAAATTCTAAACCTTTAGGAAGCAAACTGTTAATAGGCTGTTAACTGTAATTTGGAACCGATTTAGCAATCATTCTATTATATGTCAATTCTTGTAAACATACTAGGACAATAGAACTGATTGTACAGAGTAAAATGTCATCCTTAATAAATGCCTATCGGCTGTCTGTATTCAATCTGAATACTTAATTTATGAAGAAATTAATATTCTTGTTTAAAAAACAAACTTCATTAACAAGATCTTGCATCTCTCTTCACTTACATTTGCAGTGATATGTCTATTTTCTTTTTGTTGTAGAATTTGCAAAGAATATAACTCAATTGCAAATAGACTAAGCGTAGTGCCTCTGAACACTGAAGAGATAGTGGAATCAGCTGCATACTTAAAGAAATCCAGTGAAGTTACTGTTCGTAAACTGAGACGGGAGGTCGCTGAAGCAGCATGCAGACTGGAATTCCTCATGGACTATGCTGATCTTTCTTGTATGTCTCAGTTACAGAATATGAAAGTCTCATATGAAAATAATTATATCTAGCTATTGGGCTCTGCATGGATAAATGTTTCATCTTCTAGAATGCTAATGGAAAGCTCCAAAACAGACCAAAAGGAAATAAAAAGAATTTAGTAGAGGCCAAAATGTACAGATGCAGGAAGGAATGGTTAGAGAAGTGGCATATAGCACAGATTTTTTCTGTATTTTAGAGAATGTCTTGGGCATTATCAGATTAATTGCATGTGATCTGGGCAAATGGTGTTACACCTCTACGTTATTCAATAAGAAGTCTACAGTGAAAAACCACCTAAAAAGTGATGTCTTGAAGGCTCTGTGACAGCTTTTGGAAAGTATGAGAACTTGCATCTCTGCTGTTGAGTATTAGATCAGTGGAGGCTTTTTGTCATTTTGCTGTTCTTAGTTAATATAAAGGCTGTTCTCCAAGATGGAAGGAAGAAGTTGCTTTTAGTTGGCACTTCTATTCAAAGCAAAAAACATGCTGTTCACAAATGCTGTATGTTATTTGCTGTACATATAAATGAAAAGCAGTTACATGAATGCATACCCATTATAGTGGCAGGATGATCCTTTCTTCTTAGAGCAGAATACACTCTCAGACCAGACAGTGACAGAAATAACTAGGATATGACATGTTTATTAGAATTTATTTCTGATAAAAATCAGGATGCATATGGAAGCCAGGACACTTTTCTGTTACATTTTGGACTAGAGTCTTTGTATGTGCAGTATTTCATAATTCCATATTATTTGCAGCTAGGTTTATAAGTATGTGTCCTGCAGTTACTTATAATGAGCTAAGTGCATTGAACAAATAGACAATATGAAGATGGACATGTCTGCTCATTGTAGTGATTGTGCTCTAGCTTTTGTGAATAATTCAGTATTTACAAATTGTGGAGTAAAAATGGTTTAAACTTTACTTTTATCCACCTCATGTAGGTGTGTTACATATATTTAGTTAGGAGTGGTCTCTTTGTGTAGTTGAATGGCATTTATATTCTGGAATAGCTGTTCTTACTAATTTTCTCTCCCTAACTAAGGTCTTATTCAGAGAATTTCACATTCTTAACTTGATTTTAGAGTTTTGCTATCAATCTAACTTGTTTTAGAGAACAGTTCTTTTTGCAGTGAAGATAATTCAGCCAGCAGCTTGAAATGCATAGCTGCTTAGACAGCTTATTCCTAAATGTAGTTTTTGCTATTTTGCTTACTCTTCACAACAGCCATTCTATTATAATTTGTTAAAAGGTATTTTCTTAAAGATGTCTGTTTATTTTTTATTTTAGATGATGACCTAAACCTGAATAGCACAGTTTTCCATTGGCCTGAACAGATTGAGATAATCTTTGACAACACTAGAGATCAGTTGCATAACAGGAGGAATCAAGCAGAGATGACTTTGCTTGAAAAGTATGGTGTTAAGACATTTTCTTTTACTGTGTATTTTTTAACAAAAGAAAAATCTTATCAGTAAGAGTAAGATAATGTCCAAGAAGGAAAACTTGGAAGGGAGCCGAGAAGGAAGAAACTTGGTTTACAGCGTTACGGAGATTTCAGAAAAGTACTGTTGATGAGGGTGGATTGGAATATTCCTTTGCTTAAAGAGGTCTGAAAAGAAGAATGAAGGATGTTGCTAGAATATTCATAACTTTATCTTGTTATATTTATTAGTACACCATTACACATAATTTTGTTACATTGTTTTTATTCTTACTTTATTTCCTCCAGATAGTAAAGGTAGCAAACGTAAGTGAACTAAATCAGTTGGGAGGTTTGAAAAGGAACCTTGAATTCTAATATTAGAATATAATACTATCAACATAGTATTGATATGACTGATTAATGGGTTTTCACTGGCATCTGTATTTACACTAGTATTGAGATCAATTTTCATTTGACAGTGCCTGTTAAAATTAATAAAATACTTGAAACCTGAAAAGGAATGAAACAGAACATTGTATTACCTTCGCTATCTTTATCTCAGGTGTTCTCAGTTTGAGGAAACTCTTGAAGGTTATAATAGAGAAGTAGAAAGCTACAAAAAGCGGGATGTCATGACCATAGAAGAAATGAAGAACAATACTGAGAAATTTAAGGAGTTAAACAAGAATCTAGATAATGCATTGAAAGAATTTGAGGTTAGTATTTATTAGTCAAGTACGGAGTGGGTTGCAATGTGCTGGATGAGCAAAAGTTTGGTTCCTGTCACTGTTTTTTTCAGGGTTTGGCCATATATTGTCAAGATTACTTTAAAATTTCGAATTCAAACATGTGGCAAGTGTCTTTTTGTCCCTGTATCCTGACTTGTCCTTGCTGCTGAGTTGAAGAGCGTATTTTGGGGGGAAAAAAGTTTAGGAGTTTTTAAAATTGCAATACCGAATTTCAGCGTTTCCAAGCAGTCAGTAGTAGCAAGATGCTATCCACAGAAAACAGAATTCTTCTGGCAGTGTTGGAAGGAACAGAATGGTAGGGAGGTGGTATTTTCCCTGAACTGTGGTTTGTGCTGCTGGAGCATTGTTTTCAGTCCCGCTGCTTGTGCTTTAATTGAAACCAAATGTTTTTCTACTCTTTGTATCATTTCCATAAGTTGCCTATAGGCATTAAATAGGTGGTGTGTCATGGAAAGGGAAGTTTCAGATGCTAGAAAGAAACAGGAGACCAAGATTCCTAGATTCTATTCAGGGGTCTCCATCCAGTGTACTGTGTGGTTCTAGGTTTAATAGTTTGTCTTCACTGTGTCTCTGCTGGGAAATGAGAATGGTTGCCTTTGAGAGATCTCACAGGCATTGTGAGGCTTAATTAATCTTCCAAATCACAGCACGACAGTGAGATTTCTGCATATATATGGAGCCTAAAGGATCATGATTTTAATTAAGTCCTGCTCAAAAGAGAGAATTGAAGCAATTAAATGAGTTTAGGATTTAGATAAATTGCTAGTCCTACACATCAACACTCTTAATCTGATATAAAGGCATCTGGTATATTTAATTAGTGTGAGTTAACAGCACTGATATGTTGTTATAGGTAGATCAGAATAAGTAATTAAGTTTCTTAATGTGGGACACACAGAATTTAAATGGCATGACAATCAGTTTAGTGAATACATGAAGTTTAAAATTATCTTGGAATGTGGATCTTTAAGTTTCTCTGCCTGCACTTCACATAGAATGTTTAAGAGTTATATAAAAGGTCTGTCAGCATTGTAAAAGCAGACTTGGGATTCAGACTGAATTTAGTGTCTGTATTTCAGACAGCATTTCTCTGTGCTTCAACCTCCTTAACTGTAAAATGAAGAAGATGATACTTTTTAAAAATCTAAATCTTTGCACATTGATTTATACTGTAAGGTCTTTTGGACAAAGACAATATCTTACCATGAATAAGTACAGCCATTAATATCATTTTGGTTGGAATTCTTGATAAAAATAAGATAATTTTTTTTTTTCCCCTTAAAGGCTATTAATAAAGAAGAGGAGTTACTTGAGCGGGAGAAGAGTCAATTTCCTCTCCTGCAAATTATAATTGCAAACAAACAACCCTTTGAGCAACTTTGGATAACAGCATACAATTTCCATACCAAATCTGAGGAATGGTTGAATGGTGAGACTTTGGTGTTCATCTGATGAAATGTGTCATTTTTAGTTAGCTAAGTAGAAGCTGAAAGGGTTGATTAGTTGTGAAAAAATACTTTTGAAGAAATAAATGCTGTTAAGCAGTGTGAAATACAGTTGTTGATTTGGATGTTGCATTAAGATAATTTTTTGTAACACAACTGATTTCCAGTTAAAGGAGAATGATTATAAATACCTGTAAATAAACCACCCTGGCAATCTCCTTGTGCTGATGTGGCTGCTGTGCTTTTCTTTTTTTTTAATGTTTATTGTTATATTCAGGATCTCTCCAAAAGTTAAATGCTGATGAAATTACTGAAGAAATTGGAAATATGTGGAGGACTATGTACAAGCTCAGCAAGAGTTTTCCAGATTTGGCTGGGCCTAGACGCTTAGCAGAAAGTACGAAATATAAGCTTGATAAATTTAAACAGCATCTTCCTGTCCTGTCAATTGCCTGCAATCGTGGAATGAAGGAGAGACATTGGGAGCAGGTACTTTAAACTCGGCTTTAACTGTGGAAGTATTCTACCACAGAAACTGAGAGCTCAGTATACTATTCCATATATTCCATACTGTGAAATACAGTAATAGTTCTGTATTTCACAATAAGAAGATCCTTTATCCTGTCACATGATAGATCCAGTTTTGAAATTTGTAATGGTACAGGCAGGAGCTTCTTTGAATAAATAACTTTTGGCAGAAAAGCAAATTAGGGGATTACATTATTACTTCCTTAGCATTTATTTCTTGCTGTTTGAAAAGTCTGTTACAAACGTGCATGTAGATAATAGCTTTTATTTCTTACTTTATTTTCAGATTAGTGAAATTGTAGGATGTGAAATCAGACCTGATGAAACTACCACTCTTAAAAACATACTGGAATTTGGACTCTCGAAATATATTGCTCAGTAAGAAGCTTACTCTGTTCTCTCTCTGTCTTATTATTTTTTTTTTTAGACAATCACTGTATTTCATATATCAGATACCAAATACTAGTTTGCTTGGAGTTTTTTGTGTGCTGTTAGACCCTGCTGTAAAATCAGCTGTATTTTATCAAGCTGTATATGGAGTTGTCAGTTGTTCTTGTAGCGAAAAGGCACCAAAAAACAGTTATATTCCTAACCCACTTAATTTGGACATTCAGAATTTTCTGTCTGTATTTATCTCCAATTTTAATTTGGAGATTAATATTTATTAATAGAGATAATTATTAATATCTCTAAGTTGGTGATCCTGAAATTGCAAAAATAATCCCTGAAGCAAGAGTCTATGGTATTATTAAAAAATCCATATAAAAGGCAGCCTGATATGTGACTCTACCTGCAGCTGCTTTTTCTTTGTTACTCTTCAGCTATATTGCAAAACATTTCAAAGCTACGTTTCATTTCAATTTAGGCTGGAACCTATTGGAGCAGCTGCAAGTAAGGAGCATTCCTTAGAGAAATCAATAGAGAAAATGAAATCAGAGTGGGTCAATGTGCAGTTCAGTCTGGTGAAATACAGAGATACTGTGAGTAAACACCAAATCAATATATATATTGTTGAAAAGAATTACTTTGATTCTGAATACCAGTTGAGAAATATTAGAGGGAAGTTACTGCTGATTCATTGTGGCATAATGAAAAGTGGTGTCATATCCCAGAGCATGGGCAAATGTCTCCATTACTATATATCCTTATATTTGGACCTTAGTATCTGGATAACTTCTCATCTCAACATATTAACCCTAACAGATCTGTATGCCCGAGAGCTTCTGCAGTGTTGTATGGAAAGCTGGAGGGAAGTGCAATTTTAACTTACCCAGAAGAAACAAGAAATCACACACAATCAAAAAGTTTAAGTTCGAAGTCACTACCATCCCTGTCCAGCTTCCCATTCACAAACCAATCTGTGTCTTGACCTTTGAAACTGAGAAGTAAAGTGATTATCTTCCAACACATCGCAGGCTTTCTCAATGCCTTGCTACTTTCTTACCTTCAACAATGACAGAGAAGGAGGAAACAGGAAGCTGAATGAGGGTGAGGTTGAAGAGCAGTGAAATAAAGCGACTTCTGTTTTCCTTATCAAAGTATGATGTATTTACAGGACACCAGCATCCTGTCAGCAATTGATGACATCCAGCTTTTGCTGGATGATCACATTGTTAAAACTCAGACAATGTGTGGCTCTCCCTTCATCAAACCAATAGAAGCTGAATGCCGGGTAAGGAAAAGCTGGTTTGATTGAGCTTGTGTGTCTCATAATATGATTTCCCTAAGTGCTCTAAAGTATTTTGGCATGATGGGAAGTTTTATAGTTTTAACTGTTTCTAGGAACACACATTCACATTTTTCTTCAAGAGTTTTGAACTAACGATTTCCAGGCAAAGGTATGCAAAGCTAAAGAAATTGTAAATTCTTTACAGCTGAAGAAATTGTAATTGCATTGCTAATGCAGTCACTATAAGCAGGGGCTTTTAGCTGAATGTCTTGGGAATGGGTCAGTTGATTTAAACCAGTGCTGCTGCATTGTGTAAAAAGGCACAGGTGTGTCAGTTATGAGAGATAATTTATTTGTTATCTTCTGATATTGGCATGATCCATAAGGGTTTCAGAGTCTTTTTTGTTATCTGTCCTACTATTTTGTAAAGATGATGAATTTCTAATAGGAAGATCATGCAGAACGTAGGAGACTTCTTTCCCATCAGTATTTAATATCACTTTTTCTGGCCTAATAGTGATGACTTGTAAGCAATGCTAAGAACTAAATTCTATTCATTCCTGTGGACTTTAGCCAAATTGTAGGTAAAGCTGAGTTCTGCTTTCCAGTAGAGCTGGTGAAATTAAAGGGAGCGATTAATTTAGAGCTATCTTAACAATCTCCATGTACCTTTTACAGCATAATGAACAATACAGGCTGACTCTGTTTTCTCCCTGCAATACATTTCCTTGCATAACCTTTGCACTGCAGTCTGTCAAAGTCCCAAAAGTAATGCTGTCTGAAATTCTTTATTCAAAGAGAATCTCTCTCTGATTTTAAAACCAATTTGTACTGCTAGAGTCGCATGAAATAGCTTTTTTGGGAGGCCAGAGATTGAACTCACTGTATGTAGGGCCTGTGAACTGACATTTACTGTCTGCTGAATACCTTGTTAAGCTTAAATCCCTTCATTGATGGAAGATAGGAAGTACACAAGTAGAATTAAAAGAAGAGATTCTGGATTGCGATGCTAGTTATCTTTGCACTTCTTAGGCAGTTCTCTCACAAATTGCTGTAAAAAGTGCTAGTGGAAGAATACATCTATTCTTTATAAGAAATATTCAGGTTTGTTGTTTTGGTTGGTTTTTTTTGCTTTGAAGCCAAGGAAGTCATGTTCTTTGATTCCTCAGTGTAGATTAATTCTTAATAAAATTTTGCTTAAATATTAAATGTTTTCATTACAGGCTTGGGAAAATAAGCTGTGTTTAATACAAGATATTCTAGATAGCTGGTTAAAATGTCAGGCAACATGGTTGTATTTGGAACCAATTTTTAGTTCAGAAGACATTATAGCTCAAATGCCTGAAGAGGGCAGAAAGTTTGGGGTTGTGGATACATACTGGAAGGACATTATGGCACAAGTGGTAAGTGCATCCAAATAATGTATTTTTATGCACATCTAGTAACATGATTATTACTATTGTGAAGATACACTAGCTTTTCTGGAGTTAGAAATTTATATTTAAGTCACAAGCAGATACAATATGGAGTGAAAAATCCTTTACTAAAAGGATTTTAGTCTTGTGCTAAAAGTGGTAAATTATGTCATTATTGCTTTGAGATTTCTCTAAAGGCTGGATATTGCAGGACGAATCAGAGCTTAATTCTAATTTTAATTCTAAATTTTCTGCCTTTTGTGTGGTTAAATGATCAGAATTAGGTAGAAAGATGAATGATTTGTGTGTGCTTTCAGAATCTGCTCAGGGTTCACTGACAATCTGTATGAAGTATTTTCTGCATGCAATTAGATTTTGCATTAGGTTTTTAAGGCGTACATGGTATTAGAGCAACTAAATGGAATTTTTTTGCATATAATTGTTCTCTGATATGTGGTGTCATGGTTATTCAAAACTTCAGTGAATACACACTGAGATGGTAGGGTGTCAGGATAAGATAATGGGGATATTAAGTGCAATTGGGTATCCTGTTCAGTTCCCCGTAACTAAGTTGGGTAAGAGGGTAAGACACTTAGAGGTAATGTGAGCTGAGATGTTTGTCAGAAACATTGGGAGTGTGTGATTTTGTGATAATGATGTTGAAATAATCAGTATAACAAAATAGAGGTTGAGACCTGTCTAACAGCTCAGACTCTGTGAATGATGCAGCCTCTTCTGAAATAGGTGTATCCTTTCAAGTTAAGAGGAGTTTTTTCAGAGAGAAAAAATGTGACCTAGATGGAAAGAACAGAGAATAATAGCATGTACTGTGGCTCTGTTTCACAGAACTTATTTGTGAATGGAAAAAAAATGTAGCAAGCTCAAGACACAGGAGCAAGTGCCAAAGATTTTAATTGCTGTGGATATTTCCTTGCTGTATTATTGTCTGTAAAGTTCAAAGTTGTAAAACTGACAGTCTGAAAAGAAAAAGTATCAAATACATATCAAATACATATCAAATTCATACATATTTATTAACATGAAGGCACATTACAGAGAAGAATATATAGCTATTTAGCCTCCTGCAACATGTGTGACTGATGATAACAATTTTAACGTACAAACCTATTGCAACTTCTGCACTTTCTGCTGTGTGTTTGTTTTTACAAAGGTGAAAGACACAAAGGTACTTGTAGCGACTGAACAACCCATGATGTTAGACAGACTTCAGGAAGCAAATACTCTCTTAGAAGACGTTCAAAAGGGGTTGAATACTTACTTGGAGAAGAAAAGATTATTTTTTCCAAGGTAAATTAATCAAACAGGCCTAAGTTAGAGACAAAAAGCTATAAACTCTTTCAAACCATTTCCCTGAGCTGAAAAGTCTCATTTTATAAGCATGTCAGGGACAGTCCCATGCAACAAAAAATGAAAACCTGGTCTTTTCTACAGACATTGTTCATTTTCCTCAGCTCCAGTTAAATTTGCAATGCCAGGGACAAGGCAGAGGTGGGGAGGCAAAATTGGTCTAGCAAAGCATAAACTTATGATTAGCAAGACATTATCACTTACAGGGTATTTTTGAAAGAACTTGCTGCCTTCCCATGGCTGGTTTGCAATTGTGTCTCTGCCCTACCCTCTTTAGTTGTGCAGAGATGTGTGATTCACAGGATTTCTATGATTATGAGGAATAGAATCCAATGGTTTTACAAGGTACTTATCTGGTATTTGCCACGTGAGTTTGAGAACCCTTCTTTCTTCCTCTGCATAAAAGGATGATCGTGTTGAAATTTTACAAAAAACAAGTGTGATGAGTTAATGTTAAGTAATGTTAAAAATTGCTTAAGAATAGGGATTTGAGATAATAATTTCCTCTCTGTTATACTAGTGTCCTAAGCAACAATAAAACCAATTCCATCTATCTTGCATTAATAGTTTATTAATGATTATTTTAATGATTGGAAAGTGCATGTTCATTAACTATATTTTTCTAACAGATTCTTTTTCCTGTCTAATGATGAGCTGCTTGAAATACTGTCTGAAACAAAGGATCCCCTTAGAGTACAACCACATTTAAAGAAGTGTTTTGAAGGAATTGCTAAACTGGAATTCACAGAAGATCTGGAGATCGTAGGCATGATCAGCTCAGAGAAAGAAATTGTTCCTTTCATAGATAAAATCTACCCAGCGAATGCAAAAGTAATTATTTTTTTTTTCAATGATAGGAGGTTACATTAATGCTTTGCCTACAGTGTATGTTTTGGGGGGAATGAGGTATAAAACATTTAGGATCAGATCATGAAAGGTGTTTAGGAAGTGGTAGTGCAGACAGGTACTCTAGGACAGAAAGGATTTCCTATAAAAAGGAGTAAGACATACAAATTTCCTCTAGGCACTTTTCTGCAGCTTTACGCACCTACTGCTTTTAGGATGTAGATAGATAGATATAAACCAAGCTCTATATATACCTAGGTATGTAACATTGCACCGCATAGCTGAAACAGAGAGGAATGAGGGAAATAATGAACGGCTGGCAGCAAAGAATCAGAGCACTAGTTCAAAAGGGATCTGAGTAGGAATAGTAGCATTATAAGTTCTGAAAAGTATCTCAGCTCCAGCTTTTTCTGCTATTCTCAACTTGAAGATAGGGAAGTGAATTGCTGTGTGGTAGCCAAAAAGAGGTGAAAGGCAGGGCATGTTGTGAGCTACAGATACCCTTTTCCCCTTAATCCTCCAGGGACAAAACATGCCCTGGGTTAAAATGACTAAGCTTAACTG
Organism: Tringa tobata; assembly: GCA_033628505.1. Taxonomy (NCBI): domain Eukaryota; kingdom Metazoa; phylum Chordata; class Aves; order Charadriiformes; family Scolopacidae; genus Tringa; species Tringa tobata. Next base: position 6,897,584 of record JAHREE010000169.1, on the reverse strand, counting down.
ACCATGCAAGCTGTGATCTGCATTTTTTGTTTATACGTATGTGAAACATATCCAGCTGTTTCTTCAGCTGGATTGTCTTTAGAGTTAGCCTGATTTACCTGTCTTTAGACAGTGTTAAACTGCAGTATTGCCCATTAGAATTTTGAAAAGTTCTACCTTTCTTCCTCCTGTATACCACACCCAGATCGGAAGAAAGCATATTTAATCCTAATACATTTCAAATAATTTGTCCTTTAAGAAGAATATAAACAGAAAATGTGTATTGACTCTTAAATGTTTTTTTCTTTTTGAAGGGCATGGTAGAAAAATGGCTTTTGCAAGTAGAGGAAATGATGCTGGCCAGTGTAAGACAAGTTCTTCAAGATGGCTTAAAAGGCTATATCAAGGTAATTGTTCCTGAATTACAGTATAAAATAGATTTCATAAGCAACTGTACATGAACCGTTTGCTGAAATTCTTAACCAGAGAAACATGTTTGAAGCTAAGTAGAATCCAGCTCTCATTGTTCAGTAGTACCAGTCTGAAGTTTTAACTCTGAATTTCTTGAAGAAAACGTATCAAAGCTTTCCATGCTGATTCTTATTTATCTATAGCATGAGACAAAATAAATTTGGGGAAAATAATTTTTATGAGTACCATAATCTAATTTGTTTATATGACTTGATGTGTCTGGAACGGATCTTTATGTTTAAGGTTCCTCGAAAAACGTGGGTACTACAGTGGCCTGGACAGGTGGTTATTTGTGTTTCATCCATTTACTGGACAGAAGAAGTGTCTGAGGCTATAAGAAAAGGAACTTTACCAGTAAGATTTTCTTCTAACTTTCTATTTCTAAGCACTAAGCTCTGACTAATTAATTAAAAGTTCCTTCTAGCAAAGAAGATCGAAAACGTATCACAATTTACTTATGCGGTGTGCTTTATTTTCTATTTCCTTTTTTCTTGTGTCTTAGCAGAGGCTTGTTCTCATTTACTTTGTGTATCAGGAGAAATCCCACTGAAGGAAAGTGTATTACTGCATTTTTACAAGTGATACTGGTGCAAATAAAAGTACCAAACAAAAAGTTTGATTGGTTGTTAAACATTATGTATTTTTATTTCTAACTAGTGTGTTTCCATGTGAAGCCCCAGGGAAATATGCAGGCCTATCTCTCCTTACAGAATAGTGCAGTTATTTGTCTGATTATTGCTAGATTCTCCTGGTGATAAAGGTGCAGCAGCCAGATTTGTTCTTTCATACAAGATACTTTTCTTATGTGCTTGTAGTGCCTCTATCATCACAACAGTTTTAAGTATCACCTCATTAAGGCTAATGAAAAGCATGCTCAAGTAATGGCAATAATTTCTGATTAATTCAGTGGGCTTTTTTCTGATCCTAATTGAGTGAGGTGGATGAGGATATATTGGGGAATAATGTTGCAACAGAGTGTTTGAGCTGCTTTTAAAATGTGGTAATAGTAAAGTTTTAATAAAGTTTACACCAAATACTACATTTTAATATTTTTGATATTAGCTCTTTGTTTCTGTATCCTGAATATCTTAGGTTTAACTTGCCTGTGTTGTTTCATACCGGTTGAAGATCTTACTCCACATATCCAGTCAGAACAGTCAGAACTGACAATATTTACTGCTTTCAAAGAAAATATCCTGAACGATCCATAGGTTAAGAAAAATGAGAAGGAATCACAGAACAGCGAATCACAGAATATAAGGGACCTCTAGGCATCATGTAGTCCAACCTCTGTTTAAAGCAGGGTCAACTAAACCAGGTTGCTAACGAACTTGCTCCAGTATGCCCATGCCTGTCTTCTATGGGGGAGGCCAGAAGTGACACAACGCTCCAGATGTGGTGTTAGCAGTGCTGACTAGAGGGGAAAGTTCATCTCCCTTGACCTGGTGGTAATGTTCTTCCTCATGCAGCCAAGGATGCTCTTGCTTTTCTTTGCCTCAAGGGCACATTGATGGCTTACATTCGACTTGGTGTCCACCAGCATCCAGGTCCCATTCTGTAGAGCTGCTTTCCAGCTGGTTGGTCGCCAGCATGTACTGGCACATGGGGTTATTCTTTCACATATACAGGACTTTCCCCTTTGTTGAACTTCACAAGGTTCCTGTCTGCCTATTTCTTCAGACTGTTGAGGTCCCTCTGACTGGCAGCACACCATGGAGCAGTCTAGGGACCACGCCTCCCAGTTTTGTATCATCTGCAGACTTGTTGAGGGTGCATTCTGTTCTGTTGTCTAGGTCATTAATAAAAACTTCATTAATCTTTCATTTCATTAAACTTTCTCATATAATAATGAGAAAATAATTTAAAATATTCATAGTAAAGTTAGGAGAACCCTAGATTTCTAGTAACTTTATTAATTTACAAATTGCTACTAATTTACAGAAGAAATCTAATCCAGATTTACACAACAGAGAGAATCTGCTCATCTCCTAGTGTAGAATTTTGTCATTTCTATTAGGAAGAAAAGTAAGTGGATGTCTACTTACACTATTTTCAGGCCATAAAGCTTTTTGAAGTGTTCATAGTAAAATAAAATGCTATTATATGAAAGAGAATTTTAAATGTTTGTGTAGTGCCAGGATTTCCATTATTACGTTTTGTTGGAAGGGCTGTCTCCAGTGACTGCACCCATAGAGTTTAGGAGCTGCTACAGCATTACGTTAAAGCTGGTGTTCTGTTTTTGTGACAGGATTTCTTGGAGAAGAGTAATCTACAAATTGGGGACATCGTTGAGTTAGTGAGAGGAAAGCTGTCCAGTGGAGCCCGGCTGACACTGGGAGCACTTACTGTCATTGATGTGCACGGTAAATGTGCAGTTGCTGCTACTCTTGTTACAGCTGGGGCAGAGCTGCTGTCATTACTTGGCTGAACTATTTGAAAGAGACAGCTAGAATGCTTTCTCTAACTGTAAACAACCTTTGCACAGAGTTATTGCACAGTGTCTTTGGGCAAATGGTGATTGCTCAGTCCTGCACGCTATCTCCCATTTTCTTAGAATAGGCAATGAAATCTAGATCAAATTAAGCTCATTCCTTATGCAAAACAGATGCAGATTCCTTTCTAACATGAAAGCCAGCCTACTGCTGTAAATGTTGATTTGCTCTTACATAGCTATAAGTTAGTGTTAGTTTACTTATACATTGGTTTAAGTAAAATAATGTAGAAGTGTTCAGATTTGTCAAATAATCTGTACCTTACTCTGCAGCTCGTGATGTGGTTGCAAAATTGGTTGAAGACAAAATCACTGATCTGAATGACTTCCAGTGGATTTCTCAGCTGAGATACTACTGGGAAGAGAAGGATGTAATAGTGCGAATGATTACAACAGAAGCCAAATATGGTTATGAGTATCTGGGCAATTCTCTTCGTCTGGTTATAACCCCACTAACAGATCGATGTTATAGGTAAAGCCATGTTGTCTATGAGTAACGTTTTCATTTTCTGGATTGATCTATATTTACTTTCATTTGTTATAGTTAATAATAACAGGAACCTCAGCAGCTAAGATTTTCCTATAGGTTTTGGAGGAAAATCTTATGTATCTTCTTTGCCCAAATATGGTAAAATATTTAAAACGTATAGGTTTCTACATCAGTAGAGTAATAGTCTCTGTTGTATGCAAGAACGTGCTTCTGAAAAACTTTGGCAGCTCGTGGTACTAGAACTATAAAGAGCTTTACAGTAGCACCGGTCAATTAATTTTTTTGAAATAAGACATGCAGGTAGGGTATGCCTGCCTGTAAAATAAATGAGGTAATTACAGAGCCCTTCACGGATGTTTGAATGCAGTTAGCTTCCTGTTCCTCTGCTTGCTTGCAAGAGGTGGAAATGGAAATACTTCATCCTCCAAGGTTGAAGTATTCAAGGACATTTGGTATTTCACTTCTGGTGAGCCCTGAAGGCACAGGTCATCTCAGTAGGTAATTTTAGGTCTAAGGTTTAAAGAGCTTCTCTATAGTATCTCCAAGCAAATATACGGTGAGGCTGTAAAGATCTTACTTCAGCACCGAGCTGTGAACTCATATTGTGTAGAAGGCACTTGTAGTTAAGTGCCCATGTTAATGCCTATGCTGGCAAATGCTTAATCTTCTGGCATTCACAGTGGTGCTTTAAGAGCCATGCAGCTGATGTATTAGCTGTAAACTGGGATTTTTTCATTAACATTAGCTCAATCTAAACTAAGACTATGCAGGCAGCTGTGCCAGGTGTAGTTTCAGTGCACGCAATGAGCAAGAAAACTCTATTCAGCACAACTTAACAATTGCTTTTGGTGGCAAAGCCTTCGAATGAGGCTTTTGTAAAATAATCCACTGTTAACAGAGATCTCATTTTTAGTATGACAATCACTTGGAGAGCAATGTGATTCCCAGATTTCCGTAACAATATTTATGCTTTCTCAACCATTTCTAAAGATTGACTTTGTAAACCTTTATAAAGCCAGCTTCAAGTTCTTATCATGTGAAGTGCCACTTGATGAAAATATGTGGGTTTTGCGAACTCTGCCATTTTGCTTATGGCCCTGTGCATTTGACTGTCAAATTGAGGATACACAGGGTGGATGCACATAGTAAAAAGCCTTGACGTTCCTTGTAGGCCAAGTGCCTGTATGTGAGCATCCACAATTGGGAATCAGTTATGAGACAATACTGTTTTTCCTAGGGCAAGCTACAAAGTCAGTAGGGAAGAAGGAAAATACTTATCCATCCCTTCAGAAACAGTCTGCCACTAAATATTACTATTTATAATGCCTGTAATCTTTTTTATGTAGGACATTAATGGGTGCCTTGAAATTGAATCTTGGTGGTGCTCCAGAAGGACCTGCTGGGACTGGCAAAACAGAAACAACAAAAGATCTTGCAAAAGCACTAGCTAAGCAGGTACCAAAACACAACCTTTTTATTTGCATTGTTTATGTTTGGATGTGTAGCTATTCCTTAAAGTGCCATTCTTAAGCAAGTATTGCTTGTTCTTTACCTGTTCTTTATTTACAGAAATAGTTGGTAAGAAGCACGCATTTAGGACTGTGCCTATATGGCATCCTAGTGTTGTAATCCAAAATTAGCAATAATAATCCCTTTCCATTTTAGGTGCTAAGAATTTTATAGTGAACTTCGTGTTAATACTAAGAGATGTTCTCTGTGTGTTTCTGTTGTAGTGTGTGGTCTTTAATTGCTCTGATGGTCTCGATTACAAGGCAATGGGCAAGTTCTTTAAAGGGCTGGCACAATCTGGTGCATGGTCCTGCTTTGACGAGTTCAATAGAATTGAGGTAAGGTCTCAACTCAAGCAAATACAATGATAAACCTTTAAGATACAAGAAGTTTTATACTTAGATATGAAAGCATTATTGCCAATTTTCTACTTTTATTTGTGGTGTAGCCTCTTTGTTTTGATAATCACTGACACAGAAATAGGTACTCAGCTGCCTGCTGTAGGAGCACGTCTACCTGTGCTGTGTTGCAGAAGTCTTGCGTTCTGGGTTATTTTAACTGAAAAAATTGTACCTGCACAATTTCCTCTTTTGTATGTGACACTCATTTGTTGGGAAAGAACTGTCCTTATCTTCTTGAGAAATCAAGCTACAGCTGTGGAGCTGTGTTTATCTATGTTCAGCATAAGACAGACAAATCCCAGTGCAGGGGTTTCTGTGATGACTCGCTGAGTCTTGCTAACTGAGTGACCTGATTTAACTATAGCTGTGTAACCAGACAAATCTAATCCCCTCCTTGGTCTTACTCTGATTTTTTTGTTTTTGTTGGTTTTTTTTTTCAATTTGGTCACTATTGACTGTATAAATTTTATTGTTATGTGATGGAGTTAGATGTAAGTAAATACTAGTAAATATGGAAATTCCATTAAGTTATATTTTGTATGTTTTAATATCCTTAACACCTTAATTTCTCCATTTGTCTGCTGTAACTTGTTTCTTTAATTAATTTAAGTGTTAGCATTTTCATCTTCCAATATTCTGTTACCTTGATACTTTAAAGCACTGAGGGTTGGTGCTAGGCTGCCTTACCCATTTATACATTTACCCTCAGTTTGTAGCATTGAGTGAATCGATCTTTCTGAAGAGCCTAAATTCTTTATGTTGTCTGAGATGAAAGGAAAGTGCTTTTGGAGGCCTCCAGAGGGAGTTCCTGTCCACCTAAATTAGATGTTTACCTTCAGGCACATGGTATTTCCCTGTGGAGGCTTTTAGAGGCCTCTGTGTCTACATTCGCTGAGTAGGGAATGGTGGCACTGATTTTCAAGGATTGCTTCAATAGGCAGATAATATTTAGGCTCAATTATCAGACACAGGGTGATTTTCACCTGGAGGAATGCAAATATAGCCATCAAAATATATAAACAAAACATTCTATATTGCCTCTAAGTGTCTTATGTTTTCCAATCTGTTCTGTCTGTATTAGGTTGAAGTATTATCTGTAGTTGCCCAACAAATACTTAGCATCCAGCAAGCTATTATTCGCAAACTCAAAACTTTCATCTTTGAAGGAACAGAGATCTCTCTCAATCCTTCATGTGCTGTGTTTATCACAATGAATCCTGGGTATGCTGGACGGGCAGAGCTACCTGATAATCTGAAGGTAAATCTGAAATTCTGATTTCTTGTAGAAATTAAACCGAATTTGCAACTTCTGGTCTATTGTAATAAGAAAAGGAAGGCAGCAATCAAACATACTTGAATGTACCCTGCTGTCCTTTTCACTGAGTTTTAATAAGTGTTTAGGATTTTACAAAATACACAGATGAAAGATCTCAGTCTAATCATACTGATACCAGTTCACAGCTTTAACTGTACTCTAAGTGGAAATTCTCCTGATGTACAATGGCTTGGTGATTCAAATCCCAATTTAAATTTATCATAAATTTGCAAGTTGCTGAGACACTGCAGAGAGGCTGATATCGTCCTAGTTTTTCTTCTAGCTTTAACACAATTTTTTGCATGACCTTTTACAAGACATTAATCACACTGTGAGCTAGTTTGTCTATTATGGAAGTGAGATGAATGATACCTCCCTTTTACTCTATTAATAGTTCTTTAGGATCGTGCCTCTTTCTGAACGTTTGTTCCTGTAGTGTTTAGCACAGACCTCTTGAACCTCTTGATAAGATCATAATATAATAGAATTCTAATGCAATCTTATAGATTTCAGGTGATTCCTGAATTCTGTAAGTTCATGAATTTATGGAGAAATGCTATTCTTGCAGAACAGACACCAGTTAATACCATATTCCATAGTCTAAACTTATATCTTACTTTTTTTCTTATAGGCACTGTTCCGAACAGTTGCCATGATGGTTCCAGATTATGCTTTGATTGGAGAAATTTCACTTTATTCAATGGGATTTCTGGACTCTCGGAGGTAAGACATGCTGAATGTTCCACCTCAGTTGAGTCTGATATACCTCATTCCTCTCTACGGCATATGTATGTGTTTGAGGCATATAATTCTGGAAGGCTGTCAATGTTCTGTTTCTCCAGAAAGTACTTTTTAATCTCCTGCTTTATCATCAGTTCTCATGAACCGTTTCATGTTGATGGATATGCACCTCTACACAGGATCATTTGAAAAATGGATCATAATATGAAACAGAATTCCTAAACAGTGCACACTGGCATGGCATAATCTACAGTTTTACTTCCTATGTGTTTTGGGTCATCTTGCCAGCTGATATGTCTGATAATCACTGCAGTTACTTTGTGTATGGAGGTACTTAAATTATTTTTCTGTACGTTGAGACATTTTCATTTTACATGTGATATTTTAATATCCACAGTCTTTCCCAGAAAATTGTTGCCACTTACCGTTTGTGCTCGGAGCAGCTGTCATCTCAGCATCACTATGATTATGGAATGCGTGCTGTTAAATCTGTCCTGACAGCAGCAGGAAACTTAAAATTGAAGTACCCAACTGAAAATGAAAGCGTATTGTTACTTCGGGCTTTGCTGGATGTTAACTTGGCCAAATTCTTGGCACAGGATGTGCCTTTGTTTCAGGTAGGCTATGAGACCTCTGTGTTTAAGTTTTGTGATGATGAGGTCCATTATAAGAACCTACAAAAGCAGGTCATTATCTTAATTTTGAACAGTTTGATCCAGATGCTGCCATATTAATATAGAGTTATTTCAGTCCAATGATCTTGCTCCGCTCTTTGGTTCTGTTAGGATTATTTTGAAAAACAAACTTTCAGGGGTGCCTTTTAAGTTATTCTATAAAATGTTTATAAGATATCTTGCTAAAAGCACTTTGTTCTGTTTCATTCATGGAAACCATTCTTAGAGGTTTGCATTCTGGCTTTGTGCTGCAGAAGAGATATGGACCACTAAATTCAGGTCAATTAGAAATTTGAAGGCAAAATGAAAATGACGAAGTTTCTGTTTGCATGCTGCTTGAATAGAAAATAAAGACTATATTAAGCTACAAAGCAATCAGTATTAAAGACCCAAAAGCTGTGGTACAAGCATACATGGAGAAATTTCAGAACACATACCCTTCTGCTTAATCAGTGAATTCTTTCAACCACTTTCACTTCCTCTCCTGTAATACTTTTGGGGGCAAATTTGCAGAAGGTTAAGCTTGCTTTTACAATACCAGTGTGTGTATGAAAAGTGCAGGTATTCATTTCTGTCTCGTATGTACAGAATACTTTCATGGCTACAGTTTGCCTAGAAGTTCGTTTTGTCCAGCTGAGGACATTTCCTTTTAAGCTCCTGTTATCTGTATGAATATTGGTTTACTTGTCAATTTTTTTAATGCTTTGGGAAATTTCCCTTTTTGTAATCTTGTCCTGATTTGCCCAAACCACGACAAATCAGTGTTTAAGTAGCCTTCTATTCTCTTTCCTTAAAAGGGCATCATATCTGACCTGTTTCCTGGAGTGGTTCTTCCTACACCAGACTATGACCTGTTTATCAAGGCACTAACTGAAAATATAAACAAAATGGATCTTCAGCCAGTTCCGTGGTTCATTGGAAAAATTATTCAGGTTTATTTTCACATAATTCTAGGGAAGAAAAGTGTGAGAGCAGAAACATTCTTGATTCACTGTCCGTGTCATGAATTAATAGCTGATAGTTTTTATGATCAATTAATAGAATATTACAGAGAGCGTATTTTTACTGAGAAAAAATCATGGAGTAAGGGGAGTATGTCTAGGGGGCAATGACTTCTTAAAATTATATCAGTGAGAACAGCCATAATAATATGACTGCCTTCTGCTTTGGGTTAGTGTTCCAATTAGCTTTAATAGAATGCAGATATTTGGCTGATATTTTGTCCTGTTGCGTCTGAGCGCAGGAGAGATACCTCTAGTTCCAGACACATAACGCTTGCTTTTGTGCTATGTTAGAGTCACTTGTCTCTTGTCACTGATACAGATATACGAAATGATGCTGGTGCGCCATGGTTTCATGATTGTTGGAGATCCTTTGAGTGGGAAGACCTGTGCGTACAAAGTGCTCGCTGGAGCCCTTGGTGATCTGTGCGCAGGTAACATTGTTCTGCCACAACCTTCACATTAAATGAAGTTAATTCTATGAGTAATGTTTTACCTTTGCAGAGATATGCCCAGACTGTTAATTTTCCTATATTTTGCTTTTTCAACTGGGAAATTTCTATTCATTCAACTATTTTTCTCTGGTATATTTGTCTGGAAGTATTTTTGTCTTCATTTACTGGAATAGTAAAACATACTAACGTGTTTATGCCTTTGTTAATTTTGTTAAGCATTGTATTTGTGCATAGTACGCTTTAAAAAAACTAGCTCTGATAGGGAGATTGTAAGTACCTCCCATAAACATATAAAATCTTTTCTGCTGTGCATTTTCTTTTTCTTTTCACGTGCTTTTGCACAGAGGAATTTGCACTTTCTTTGTACAAATATTGGAATTTTTTACTTACTGCTGCCTAGCTGCCAAATGTGGGGGTTTTTTTTGCCTTGGATGGCTAAAGTAGAATCCTCAGGAATCTTCTTGTTCTGTACTTCAGTTGTTGCATGAAACTAACCTATCAAATTCTCAAGCTCATCTATTTGTCTTTTTACACAGCAAAATCCATGGATGAATTTGCTGTTGAATACAAAGTTATTAATCCCAAAGCAATCACTATGGGGCAGTTGTATGGCTGTTTTGATCCTGTAAGCCATGAGTGGACAGATGGAGTTCTTGCAAACGCCTTCAGGGAACAAGCATCTTCTGCCACAGACAATCGGAAGTGGATTATTTTTGATGGCCCAGTGGATGCAGTTTGGATAGAGAACATGAACACTGTGCTGGATGATAATAAGAAGGTAGCCTAGTTTTTGCCAGTAAGGTCATCCTCCAAAACACATGCTTTATTTTAGTAGTACCAATATTGCTACCATGTTAGTCAAAGGAGTTGTGAGACTCAGGAAAGACTGATGTGCTGAAAAGCATTGCTTTTTTCCCCCATTATATGAGTAGGTTTATTAGATGACATTATTTCTCCCTAAAAGCCTTGGTTTGATGGCCACCAAACAGCTCACTGTGGTTTTTGTATCGACCCTTTTAGGAAACTGAAATACATAAACTCAGTTCTGTAACTGAAAGCTGAACTTGCTTAAATTACTTAAAAAGTAAATTAATTTCAAAAAAGCTGCAGGTCATAACTGCTTTTCCTTGCAGAGTTATTTAAAGATAGAGCATTGTTTGCTGTGTCTCTGCAAGTCATTACAGCAATACATGGAAAAGTTGAGACAAGGTCAGAAAATATCATTTATTGTGAGAATACTAATGAGTAAACGAGGAGTGACACTAAGGAGAATGTTCAGTGATTTTATGACATGCATTGCTTTGACTGAATGATCAGCACTGACATGACTAGATCATGTTTACATGATGCTCTTCTTCTAGCTATGCTTAATGAGTGGTGAAATAATTCAGATGAATTCAAAAATGAGTTTAATTTTTGAGCCGGCAGACTTAGAGGAGGCATCTCCAGCAACTGTCAGCAGGTAATGTGAAAGCATTCAAACTTGAACTGTCCCCCCTGGCACATCTATTTCTGTACTAGAGTTGATTTTTCTTCCCAGGTGTGGTATGATCTATATGGACTCACAACAGTTAGGTTGGAAGCCACTGAAGGATTCCTACATGAATACACTGCCTCCAAGCCTGCAGGATGAACACCGAGAGCTGGTGCGAGACTTAATTTTTTACATAGGTCTAATTTAGAAGATTAATTTTAAGGTGATGTTCACAGTTTGCTCACTTGAAGGCAGGCAAGCAGAGTCAAAACTTTTTGAAGTACTGTCATGATTTAGAGGGTCCCAGATCTCTTAGAGGCTGTTTGAAATTATTTTGTAGTGATGCATGTCAAATGTTGCAAGGAGAGCACCTGAGAGCTGGAGATGCTGTGAGTATTAGAAATGCAATGTGGGAAAAACTGGAAGACTCAAAATGTTTTGAATGCATCCTTCTTCTGTCTAAGACAACTAGAGTTCAGCTTGAGGCTTGTGGCACTCCACAGGTACTAGCCAGTTCCAGCTTTCTGGAATTTCTGCTGTGGCACAGGATCTGTGCTGGCCCTCAGTAGGGGCTTGTCCTTTCTAAGAGAGGATGAAGCCCTTATCTTTGTTTCTGTTGGAATAATGTTGTTACTACCCAAGCAAAGCAGCAGTCCCACAAGGCTGAGCTACTGCTCTGCTGTCTGGATTAGTAGCTGGGTAACAAATTCCTGCTGAAAACATCTCAGTGATAGAAACAACTTCTTTTTGCCATCAGATAGTGATGGCGTGACTTTGTGATTGCTTAAGTACTGCCTCACACAGGCCCTTTCCTGATCTTCCCTCTGCCAACTTGGAGAATTGCTGATGCCTTATGTTTTATTGAGAGAGCATTGAGGGCCAGTGGGAAATGTGGCAACTTCTGCATTGTTTTAAAGCCATTTCATTTTATTCTGATAGGTCAATGACTTGTTTATGTGGCTAGTCCAGCCCTGTTTAGAGTTTATTCACCTTCATTGCAAAGCTATTGTACAAACGTCCTCTAGTCATCTGAGTTATAGCTTGATGAAACTCTATACTTGTCTGCTTGGTAAGTACCCTAAGCCTTATTCTTTTTATTTCAATTTTTATATTTTTTTCCTGCTGTGTCCCATGACAAAGGTGCAAGTTATCAGATGCAAGGAAATACCAAAGGAATTCCTTACTGTTAAGATTATATAATAGAAGTTCTTTCTTCTCACTGATCAGTATTAATAATAATTCTTTAGCATTTCACTTTTAGACACTGGTATCATTACAAAACTGAACCATGATCTTGTCAGTGTATTCCATATTTTTTGCTTGTTGTTTGCTAGCATCAGAAGAAAATAATTAGGACCCTTTGTAAATATTTTTTTTCTTCTCATTTATTTTTATTTATAAACAGTACCTTACACAGACAAGATCCTCACTCTGTAGATTGGCTTTGTTCCACTGAAGACAATGCTCTATGCTCTAAGTTTATCTCAGAATACTTTTGCAAAAAAGGCATTTTGAATTGGGATTTATGATTATTACCAGCGTTTAACTAAAATTCACTAAAATATGTGTTTTAGATGAAATAAAGCAACCCGAGGAAGAAGAGAAGGAAAGCATGTCTAGTCAGCATATCGCCTTGTGGCTGCAGGGCCTTTTCCTTTTTGCTTTGGTTTGGACAATTGGTGGGATCATCGATGCAGACAGCAGAAAGAAATTTGATTTGTTTTACCGCAACTTGCTAATGGGAGTAAATGATGAAAACCCACGCCCCAAAAGTGTGAAGCTTACCAGAAACAACATCTTCCCAGAAAAAGGTGCTTCTTTATAACTGTACTTGTCTGGCCTTTTATAAAGCAGTAAGATCTCAGCACTTTAAGGGAGAATTGAGTGCCTGGCAGATAGTAAGTTTGTAGGAGAGCCGCCATCTGCCAAGCCTTGGGCTGCACAGTTGGGTGCTCTTTCCTGGCTCTTTTAACCACGAATAGCATATGCCTCATGTACTCAAACCATGTAGCTGAATCTGACCTAAAATAATTTGGTGATGGTAATGGCAGTCGGGGGGAGCGCATCTCATGTACTAGAAAGCCTTTATTATCTTACAGTGTTGGACAACTCACTAAAATGATCGAAGTTTATTCTTTAATCAGTGTGTTTTCCTGTGTTGTGTTTTTCAATTAACAGGGAGTGTTTATGACTTCTATTTTCACAAGCATGGTAGTGGGCAGTGGAACATGTGGATGGAGTACATCACAAAAGAAGAGCAAGTTATCTCCCCAGGGGCTAAGGTCCACATTGATATCTTTCATTATAGAATATAATTACTTGACTAAATGATTCAGCAGTATAAATCAACTACCTTAGCTAGCTCCGATTCTACTATATTAGGCTGTTTACTGTTTGATCTGCAATTTATCATTAATCTCTGTAGGTTCTTTTTCATGCTTATGTCTTAATTCTGGTACCATCAATATTGAAAGTTCAGCACTGCAGGTGAATATGGAGCCCTGAGGTTGGCTGCTGGTTAAAATTCTTGGTTCTGCTTGAATCTCTCTAATAGCATCTGATGTTGGGGAAATCATGGTGGGGAAAAGCCAAAGCCTAAATTTCTGTTCCTTCATTTTTGTTTTCTGTGGTTGCTATCATGATATTACAGTGTGAGTTAATCACAAAGAACAAGTAAAGAGACTTACTAGTTCTTTGGGGTATGGAAAGCAGTACTGAGAGTCCTGGATCCCCTCCATTTCCAAACAGGGGCACTCATATTTGATGGCAGCTGTGAATTCAAGGGAGGTGTAGCACAGCAGAGATCTGCAAAAAGTACCTATTCTGCAAATTAAATTTCAAGATAACTTAAGCAATATTTGTTCAGCTTTTCATTCCGTTGTAGTTGCAACTGTCCTGTCTGTTAAGTACATGAGAGATGTAAGATTGCATTTCATTCTGCTGTCTAAAATCTTGATATCTAGTGCACAGTCACTAATGATAGGTGGAAGATGAGGAAGAGAAAAAAATTCCATAGCACAGTTCCTTTCCCTTTGTACAGTAGGGGAACAGAATTAAGCCATACTTAACTCTGCAGATCTCCCTCTGGGCTTTATATAGTGTCTATGAACCAAAATACAGATAATGCTAGTTGCGCTATTTACTGTATAAATACTGAAAAAGAAATGGGGTCGTACTATCTACCAGAATCTTGTTATAGCCCAGGTTTTCAGATAAAAGAATTTTTTAAAAATATGTTTATGCTACAGGCCTCCTGTAGTTGCTTGCAAGTATTCATGTTGATTAAGGCATTAGATTTTTGACTTCAGTTTTTCATTTACCTTTCTGTGTTCCAGGTATCTGAGCTGATCATTCCAACAATGGAAACAGCCAGACAAATGTTTTTTCTTAAAACATATGTGGAGCATAATGTCCCTTTGCTTTTTGTGGGTCCCACTGGCACTGGAAAATCAGCTATAACAAACAATTTTCTACTACAACTTCCAAAGCAAAAATACATCCCAAGCTTCATCAACTTCTCTGCAAGAACCTCTGCGAACCAAACCCAGGATATTATTATGTCCAAGCTGGACAGAAGAAGAAAGGGATTATTTGGACCTCCTTCGGGGAAAAAAGCTATAATGTTTGTGGGTAAGGCAGTTTTTTTCAGAGTTTTTGTATCAATTTAATTTTGGCTTTAGGCAAAGGAAGCAATTAACTGAGGGTAGTAATTTTGGCTTGCCCAAGTGCTCTCTGGCTTTTTTCAGGCATCCAAAGAAGGATTAGCACTGCCCCCTGCTGAAAAGTTTTGAACTGTTTAGGTGGTGATTGTCTTCAGATTAGTTCATAGTGTTGCAGTAGGACACGAAATAAAATGAAACAAAATCACTAACCACACTAAATTCACCCCTAAATATGCCTGTCAAGTATAATGTCATTTGATTTTAGTTAGTTTAATGGGAAGGAAGAATAACAAGACACAACCTTTTTATACTTCTAGTTCAGTTATTTTTTCTTCTTAGCTTTGAAAGACAACTATAATTCCTAAACACTGAGGTTTTTGTTTTGGTTTTGCCTATGTTCTCCACAGATGACCTAAACATGCCTGCAAAAGAAGTGTATGGAGCCCAGCCACCTATTGAGCTTCTCAGACAATGGATTGATCATGGTCACTGGTATGACAAGAAAGATAAGTCCAAGATTGATATCATAGACGTGCTGCTTGTTTCAGCTATGGGTCCACCTGGGGGAGGCAGGAATGATATTACAGGTAGGAAATATATTACTATGGCAAGTAGTTATCTAACTGACTGAAGTTAAGAGGCAGGTTCAGTTTCTACATTTCTTGATCACTTGTAAACTTACAAATACCTTCACTGGGCTGGGTCATTCCAAATAGAAGTCTGCATGCTCAAGGTCAAATCTGTACCTGTTCCAAGGAGAGTTTAATCAACATTAGATACAGTGTTTTGAATGTCGATTAAACTGTAAATGATGAAAATAATTTTAAAATTAGAGAATGGGACACTTTTGCCATTTTCTATTCTTTGGAAAAGAGAGGAATGTATCTTCTTGCCAAGCCTTTCTGGCACTTCTCTTCTGAAATTGTATCTCCTGCTGCTAAGATAGGCTGCCTGCATTTACTTACAAGCATGTTGCCTGCAAGTCCATGATTCCTGTCATATCACCATAAGGGAGGTTATATTTTCTAATGAAAAAGTTATGTCAGTAAAAGCTCTAATGTAGTGACAGCTACACTATTATAAGGCCCTTTATGCTACTTTGCCTCATTTAAACACTCTAACACAGGTATAACTGTAAGTGCTCGGAGGAGGCTTTATTAAAATAATCACTCCGATACAGCTAAATTTGTAAAATTTACTAGTGTATAGACTGAATTTTTTAGATGAAAGCTGATAACAAGATACTTCATTTTGTAAAGTTTTACTCTATCATATCACAATCAACAGGGCTAACGTGAGCTGAAATTTAAATTTGGGTAGTAGTGGACTTGTTGTGGAGATTCATGTTTTTCATATTAAAACCAGTTATTCTAAGTGAAATACTGATATAAAATATAAAACAGTTTATATTTCTTTTGCATCACTATCGGGGTAGAAATTTGCCAGAAACAAAATAATGGAGCTGGAGCCAGATTCAAATATTGGTTTTTAGTGGCAGTCAGTCCTAGAATATGCTAGCTGAAAGGTGGAAAAATGTTTGGACATTCCTAAATCTTTCTGTATCTTTTTGTGTGTATTACAGGACGCTTCACACGGCACTTGAATATTGTATCTATCTGTTCTTTTGATGATGACATATTAACCAAGATTTTTACTGCAGTTGCTGACTGGCACTTCAGCAAAGGCTTTGAGCCTGTGTTTCTAAGGTAATGTGATATATTTCCTGTTACACTTTTGTCATCTTTTCTCCTGTGATTCATCTGCAAAAGTTAAAATTGTATCTCTTTTCTTTCTTAAGGCTGGGTAAGATGATGGTCCAAGCCACAATGGTGATTTATAAAATGGCAGTTGGTAATTTTCTCCCAACTCCTTCAAAATCCCACTATGTTTTTAATCTACGGGATTTTTCCAGGGTTATTAAAGGAGTGCTGCTCTGTCCACACACTCATTTGCAAGTAAGTTGTAGTTTAATTATGTTGCTGTAAGAAAGAGCAATGGAAAAAAGTTAATTATTTTTATAATATCAGTAAGTAAACATCTCAAAATATATAAACTGTGATTTCAATAGATTTGCAAGGTTTAAAATCAGATGGTCCCTGAATACCTTGTTACATATTTTCTCTGTCTTTGAAGGAGACAGCTGTCATTTTTGTTAATATTTTTTACATGTATTATAGTTGTCCAAGATGTCCAAGGCCCATCTGTTAAGGCCTGTACATCAAGTCAGACAGTCCCTTCTCTTGAACTTGCAAACTTAATATACAAAAGAAACAAACATGGGAAAAGACTCAGTGTCTTTCTCTCACAAATTGTAAACTCATCAGTGAGCAGGACTGAATAATTCAGCCCTGAGTTTGCCTGTTGTCACAAACTATAAATGAATACTGATAGATGTATATAATTTTAATCCTTCTACTTTTTTCATCCCTTTTCAGTACAATGTCAGATTAAAGGAACATTAAAAGTTTTTATTTCTGCTGGGGGGTATGGTTTTGGTGCAGAAACAGAACAAAACAGCTACAAGCTATTCACAGGAAATCTTACCCAGCAATACTTTTGAGGAGGGCTTGGATTAGAGCCCATGAGCCATATCTTTGAAAGATTTATTCTTTACTTTATGTTGGAAGGGTGGATAGGTTTGATACAGTAGAGAAAAATACTTTGACATAAGAGTCCCAGTTTGTATTGGCAGGAAGGATGAGATAGTAACTAGGTGAGGAAGACCGTTCAGTTAGCAGATGCTGAGCCATGTGCTGAATGGCTTGGAATTGAAAGATTCCCACTGAGTTTAGTACAAGATATAGCAGGGTCCAGATGGACATTTCTATCCTTTTGTTTTTAGAGAAATCCTGCCTGAGCTATATTTACCTGTTTTCTTGTATTTACATTTTTCAGGATGGAGATAAATTGATCAGACTTTGGATTCATGAGGTATACCGAGTTTTCTATGATCGCTTAGTTGATGAGGAGGACAGGAAGCTATTCTTTCAGATGGTACAAGAGACAACATCAAATGCCTTCAAGCAGAGCTTTGATAAGGTATTTTCTGGTAATGAGCTGGGACCAAGAATGAGACTGATGTGTTTTCAGAAATACTTAGACATTGAGATTACATTGGTTTTGGACATATTTTGAATTATTTTGATCAGTGTATTTTGAAAGTATGGATGGTCTTCTATTCAGTATTATTTTACATATTCTTAGTCAACGTAATACAAACTAGTTCATATCAGAATGATTCATAACTTCAAAAGGATTCTGCGTTGGTACAGAGGACTATCTGGAATAAATGTCTTACACAATATTTATCTGTGCTTTTGCTTAAGTTAAAATTTGGATGAACCAATGGGAGCAGTGGGTACTTTTCTGAGAAGCCTTTTGGGAACTTCTACTATATTTGACAGCAAAATCTCTCTGTGAAGTATGCATATATAGAAACTTGTATATCAACCTACAGCATGTTCCCCTTTTAGGTGTTTTTTTCTGGTTTTTTGGTGGGTTTTTTTGTCCAAACTATGGTAATAACTGGATATAGCTGGAAAACAGTGCTTCCCACAATGTAGATAAGAATGATTATGACTTTAAGGAAAATAATTTCCTAATAGTTTGAATTATGTGTTGATTCTTGTCTTTTCCCTAGGTACTGAGTCATCTCTCGCCTACTGGAGAAATCTCTGATGATGATATTCGCAGCCTGTTCTTTGGAGACTATTTGAAGCCAGACAGTAATGTAAAAGCATATGATGAAATCACAGACTTAAAGCAACTGACAACCGTGATGGAATACTACCTTGAGGAATACAACAATGTCAGCAAAGCACCGATGTCCTTAGTGATGTTCAAGTTTGCTATTGAGCATATCTCAAGGATATGCAGGGTATTGAAACAGGATAACGGACATCTGTTGTTGGTGGGGGTTGGCGGGAGTGGTCGACAAAGTGCTACCAAGCTGGCCACCTACATGAACAGCTTTGAAATCTTTCAAATTGAAATTACAAAGTCCTACGGCACCCATGAATGGAAAGATGATGTTAAACGAGTCATGCTGAAAGCAGGTGTTGGTAACAATAATGTGTGCTTTTTGTTCTGTGATAATCAAATAAAGGATGAAGCATTTGTAGAAGACATCAACATGCTTTTAAATACCGGTGATGTGCCTAATATCTTTGCAACAGATGAAAAAGCTGAAATTGTTGAGAAAATGCAAGGTGCAGCAAGGATGGAGAACAGGAAAATTGAAGCCACTCCCCTTGCTATGTACAATTTCTTTATTGAAAGGGTGAAGAAAAATTTGCATATTGTGTTAGGTCTGTATACAGTGTCTTATTTCTTAGAATGTTTTTTCTTAGGCTTAGTTTATTCTGCTTCCTAACTGCAAACAAACTTCGGTAACAATTGTGAATTTTATTTTATTTTTTCTAGCCATGAGTCCTATTGGAGATGCATTTCGGAATCGATTGCGGATGTTCCCTTCGCTGATAAACTGCTGCACCATTGATTGGTTCCAAAGCTGGCCCACAGATGCTTTAGAAATGGTTGCTAACAAGTTTTTAGAGGATGTTGAACTCGAAGATGACATTAGAAAAGAGTATGAGTTTATTTGTCAAGAAACATATGAAGTTAATGTTTGTTCCCCTCCCACTCACGCCCCCAACATACTTGATCAGGAAACTGTCCTTATAAATGGACAAAGCTAAGCCAACTCTGGGATTTCAGTGCAAGTCAAAGATACCTAGATATATGTATCTGATGTTTCTGCAAATTAGGCCACTCTTTGAAAGGAGTCTAAAGTATTTGCTATAACAGGCAAAAAACAATTCTGCCTACACTAACACTAATGTAGTTTCATAAGCTTAGAGGTATTTCCTCATAATTAACATAAAGACAGATTGTATTTTCATAGTAATGTGGAAAAATTTTCTCTAGGGTTGTGTCCATGTGCAAATATTTCCAAGAAAGTGTGAGAGAGCTCTCCATCAGCTATTATGCTATACTGCGAAGACACAACTATGTGACACCAACTTCATACCTAGAATTGATTCTTACCTTTAAGACTCTGCTGAATAGCAAAAGGCAAGAGGTTGACATGATGAGAGCTCGTTATCTTACAGGACTTCAAAAACTTGAATTTGCATCTTCACAAGTAAGTTTCAGATGAAAACACTGAATACGTGCCTTATGCATACTTTAGTACGGGGTCTATATGAGTTGATTAAAACTTACAGAAAACCAAACTGTTAAATACCCTCTTTGCTATATTCTTCATACTATTGATTATTCTTTTTTTTAGAAAGCTAGCAGGAAAAGTTAGATTAATGCTTAGCCATTTTAAGAAATTGTGGTATGTAAATTCAGATTATAGAACTTAATAGAAAGCTAAATGAAATTGATGGTATTTGTTAAATGTTGAAGGACTAAACTTTACAAATTCCATTATTTTCTCAAAACCTTATATGGAAAATCCATGCTTCAGCATCCTAATACCTATTACCCTTTCCAAAATAGGGGACAAGTTGAAGAATGTTGTAAGACAATAATAAATGTTACTTCCTGAGTAGATTCCCAGTAGGAAATTGATCAGGTTCCAGGTAAATAACCCCTTTTTTTTTAACCCATGTGATCCAGGGATTGATCTTTCCAAGAAGCAAAGCAGTGAGGCTTCCAGATACTTGCTGGATGAAGGAGAACATCCAATTTGCAGCTGTTGATGTCACTAATTCTGTGTTTCCTTCCAAGTTTCTTTTGGATTTTTTTTCCACCTGTGTAATAAAGGATTACTTAAGGTTCCATCAACTGAAACTGACTGTGAGGAAAAAAATACAATTAATCAATTTATTTCTCATTATTGAAATTAAATGGATCATAAAAAAGCAAGTGTATTGCATGGATGAAAAAAAAAGTCTTTTTAAAAAATCTATTCAGTTAAATAAAACAGCTCTTGGTAAAAATAGGCAAGAGAGAACTATTTTAATAATTATTTAGATCAAATGTCCCTTTTTAGATTGTATTAATGTAGTGTTTTCTGATCTTTCTTCCTAAGACATTAAGATGTGAAATGCATACAATGTTCACAGAAATTTTTTCTTGATTTTCCTGTTACATTCATCAGGTTGCAGAGATGCAGAAAGAACTGACTGACCTTCAGCCTGAATTGATTCAAACTTCTGCAGAAACAGAAAAAATGATGATCAAGATTGAAAAGGAAACAGCTGAAGTAGATGCAAAGAAGGAACTAGTGTCAGCAGATGAAAAAGAGGCCAATGAAGCAGCAGCTGTTGCTAAAGCTATTAAGGTAGAGTACAAGGTCTTGAGCCCAGAACATGATGGGTTCAAAGTCTTTCCAAGTAAATGGGAGCTGTGATGATGTGTTAATGGTATAATCCCAGCTCTTAAAGTACCAAAATGGCAAGAGATGATGAATGAGATATTCCTAATGCAAACAAAGTAAATTTGGGCTGTTTGGAGTATGACTGTATCTCAGTACTGCATAGCTTCCCTTTCTAGTTCACATCCCAAAAGCTGTGTAGCTCTTATTTCTGTACTAATATATTGTCCTTCTCAACAGATTGAGGTTATACTGTTTCCAGGTCCAAAGACAGTTCATTTAGAGTTAGCTCTTAGTTAATTTAGAGTTAGGTAATCTGGTTTAGTGCTGCATGGAGCCTGATTAGGCATAACCTAGGAGATACTGCCATAGCCAGACATCTGTAGCACAGCATTTCCCATGGAAAGCTGCAGGATTCCTCAATAGTTGGTTTTTTTTTTTTTTTGGAAATATTAGTAATAGATAAGATAGTTAGACAGATAGATAGATCTGAATACATGATAAAGAATTTAAGCTACACGGTATATGTTTTTACCTGATCAGCACTGTAAGATTTAACTAAGAACAACTGTACCTAACCTGTTTTTTAATTCTCCTTGTCAGACCAGAGCAACTTTGATCTTGAAAGCTTGTCTGGCTTTTTCAGCTCTCAGTTCGACTTATGGAAGTTGGCATTTCTCTGCAAACCTTCCCTCTTTAAACTGCTCGGACAAATTGTGGAACTAGTTTTCTCTAAAAGAAACAAAATGTTGTGAACAGTCTTTTTATTAGGTACTTACAAGCAGAGAAGGTTCTCTGAGGCTGTGGTGGAGTGGGGAAATGAGATTGCAGACCTGGTATTTTATGTCGGTTTACAGGCTTCTACCCAATGTCTTAACAGGACGAATGTGAAGGAGACCTTGCTGAGGCCATGCCAGCTTTGGAGGCAGCACTTGCAGCTCTTGATACCCTGAATCCTTCAGACATCTCTCTTGTGAAATCCATGCAGAATCCACCTGGTCCTGTGAAGCTCGTCATGGAGAGTATCTGTGTCATGAAGGGAACTAAACCGGAGAGGAAGCCTGATCCAAGTGGCAGTGGTAATGATGCGGTGTTTGTTATCCCTGCCCTTGGAATGCTTGGGGTACTGCTGTGTTTTACTAGTGAAGTGCTTCTGGCGTGAGTGCAGCCATGTGCACTCAAAGTGCATTTTGCTATCAGTGACATATAACTACACTGAATAGCTGAGAGTTGTTTTTGTCATTGTCGGATATTGCACTGTTGTACAAGATTTGTAAATATGATCCCAATCACCAGCACAAAGTCACCTCTTCAACTTGCTTTAACCCAATTTTGGGAATTGCATTGCCTTGAGGAACTCTGGGAGCTGGAGATGTGCTGTGCACCATTCGCCTGTATTTTCCCTTCTAAGCCCTGCTGCCAAACTCTTTTACTTATGCTGGGAGACAGAATTCTAGTTATGCCCCTGCCATAGGTGATTACTCTAACAAGCTCTTTCTGTGTAGATTATGTTGTTGTGGGATTGCACAGGATTTGTGAGGTAGTAAAGGAAAGAGGCCTTTTTCTTTCAGTTTTCTTCTTTCCTATGACCCCACAGTTCAACTCTTCATAGTTGAAAATAAGAATTCTTTAAATGTCTCTCATCCAAAGCTGTTACCTAGATTAGGAAGGAATGCTTTCACATACTTACTGATTTATTTAATAAATTATGCTAAGAGAGACTGTTTAGTAATTTGTTTCCCTTATTGTGCTTAGTTGATTTAGAATGAATATGTAATTAATAAATATGACATAGGTTAGTGATGCTGAAATTCCTGTCTTAATTTTGTTAGGTAATGACTTTCCTAAATTAGTTAATAGTGGTTGCATAGTAAAATTCTGTTGCAAAATCATTGACGTTAATTCTTCATATTATGTTTCAAGTATTTTTTCAGTTTGAACATGTATGTTTTAAGGTTGATTTTAGTGTTATTTGCAATATAGGTAAAATGATAGAAGACTACTGGGGATCATCTAGAAAAATTCTTGGAGATCTGAAATTTCTTGAGAGCTTAAAGACATATGACAAGGATAACATTCCTCCTGCTATAATGAAGAAAATTAGAGAGAAGTTTATTGATCATCCAGATTTTCAGCCGGCTGTCATAAAAAATGTCTCATCTGCCTGTGAAGGACTATGCAAGTGGGTGCGAGCCATGGAGGTTTATGACCGTGTTGCAAAAGTGGTTGCCCCAAAGCGTGAACGATTGAGAGATGCAGAAGGATTACTGGAAGTTCAAATGCAAAAGCTGAAAACAAAACAAGCAGAACTCAAGGAGGTAGTTGATCGCCTCCAGGCTTTGAATGATGAATTTGACAACATGAACGACCGGAAGAGAGAATTAGAAAATAATATTGAACTCTGTTCACAAAAGCTTGTGAGAGCTGAACAGCTCATTAGTGGTCTTGGTGGAGAGAAAGATAGGTGGACGGAAGCTGCGCGATTATTAGGAATCCGGTACATAGACCTAATAGGAGATGTGTTGTTATCATCAGGAACTGTGGCTTATTTGGGAGCCTTTACTGTAGATTATCGCCTAAAATGTCAAAAGCAATGGCAGGTCCTCTGCAATGAAAAGAACATACCATGCTCCAGTGATTTTAGCTTAAGTAATACATTAGGGGACCCAGTCAAAATCCGTGCATGGCAGATTGCTGGTTTGCCAATTGATTCTTTTTCCATTGACAATGGCATAATTGTTTCTAACTCAAGAAGATGGGCTTTAATGATAGATCCTCAAAGGCAAGCTAACAAGTGGGTAAAAAATATGGAGAAAAATAACAAGCTGTCAGTTATCAAATTATCTGACACGCATTATGTGAGGACATTAGAAAATGCTATTCAGCTTGGGACACCAGTCTTGCTAGAAAATATTGGTGAAGAACTAGATGCTTTCTTAGAACCCATTTTGTTGAAGTTAACATTCAAACAACAAGGAGTAGAATATATGAAATTAGGGGAAAATGTAATTGAATATTCAAAAGATTTCAGGTTTTACATGACAACCCGCTTAAGAAATCCTCATTATCTTCCTGAAGTGGCTGTGAAAGTTTGTCTACTCAACTTCATGATTACGCCTTTGGGTCTTCAGGACCAACTGCTTGGAATTGTAGCTGCAGAGGAAAAGCCTGAGCTAGAAGAAAAGAAAAATAAACTGATTATAGAAAGCGCAGCCAACAAGAAACAACTCAAGGAAATAGAAGATAAAATCCTGGAGATCCTTTCCCATTCAGAAGGAAACATCTTAGAAGATGAAACAGCAATTAATATTTTGTCTTCATCCAAAGAGTTATCTGAAGAAATCTCTGAAAAGCAAAAAATTGCCTCTGTAACTGAGATGCAAATAGATTCTACTCGAATGGGATATAAGCCAGTTGCTGTTCATTCAGCTGTTGTCTTCTTCTGCATCTCTGATCTGGAAAACATTGAACCTATGTACCAGTATTCATTGATTTGGTTCATTAACTTGTACGTTCAATCTATTGCTAAAAGCAAAAAAAGTGAAGATCTAGAAGAGAGGATTAAAAACATAACCAAGCATTTTACAATAAGCATCTATAATAATGTCTGTCGTTCACTGTTTGAAAAGGATAAGCTGCTCTTCTCCTTCCTTCTGACAGTAGGCATTATGAAGGGAAAAGACCAAATAGATGATGATGTTTGGCGTTTCCTACTGACAGGAGGTGTTGCTCTTGATAATCCTTACCCCAATCCAGCTCCAGATTGGCTATCTGACAAATCCTGGGCTGAGCTCGTACGTGCATCTAGTCTGACAAACCTCCACGGACTAATGGAACACGTAAAAGAGAATTTTTCGAAGTGGAAGGTAATATATGACTCTGTAAGACCCCATGAAGAAGCTTTCCCAGATGCGTGGAACACACTGATGGGGTTAGATCGCATGGTTATTCTCAGATGTTTGAGACCTGACAAAATTATTCCGGCAGTGCAGGAGTTCATTGCAGAAAATATGGGAAGAACATTTATTGAACCACCTACTTTTGATCTTGGAAGAAGTTACAATGATTCAAATTGTTGTGCCCCTTTGATTTTTGTATTATCACCAGGTGCTGATCCTATGGCAGGTGAGATTGCTATTAAAAAATCGTTTTTTTAATCTGGTTAAATGTCACTGAGTGTGACTAAACTGATAATAGCGTAGACCCCTTCATTTGATCATTAGAGTGTCTCTGAAGTACAATACAGCAATGATGGAATATGAAACATTTGCACCTGCCCATATGTATACAATAGCAGTAGAAATGCTAGAGGGTGGAATGAATGCAGATGATGAAATGTCTAAGTCTCTGAGCAGCAATTTAGGGATCTAACAGCTTTTAACATCCAGACCAGTTTATAATTTGTGCTTGCGTTACAATTCTTTCAGTGGGTGTTTGGGACTTGCCCCAGTCTTTGTAGCAACCCCTCCTCCAGAAAGTTTCCTCCCTCTCAGTTACTAATTAAATGGTGTATATGACCACACTTAAAAATACATCCGTTAAATATCCTTTAAAAAAATACCCACAGGGTTATCTTTAAACCTGTTTTTCTGCCAAAAGAATTGCAATATGGAGCCATACAGTAAGGATGTATTTCTAGGAGGGACTGGTTTTGATAGCAAAGAGAGAGGGTTATTTTTAACCAGATCTACAGATCCAATTTACAGCTCATCCCCCAGAAAGAATTGTACCCATGCAGCAGAGAGAGGAGAGCGCTGTAGTGCAGGCTGGTACTGAGCACTTCAGGTTAAAGGAGAGGACAGGCATTGTCCTGGCTAGTATTTTTTTGTTTGGGGTTTTTTGGGTTTTGTTTCAGTATTACTTTATACAGCTAAATTTTAGCATATACCTCAGAAACACAGTGACTGACACAGCATTTGATACTACTTCTGGGTTGTTGAAGTGAGATTTTTTTTCAATTGAGTAAAATANAGGCAGTATTGTTGTTAGCAATATTACAGGAGTGCAGTCTGTATTTCACAGAACATAATAAAGTTTAAAAGATGTTATTTGCAGGGATTCTTATTCAGGCAAAGCTACTCTTGAAGCTACTAAAAGTATCACCCTGCGGGAGGACTAGAAAGTACCGGTTTTCTAAGTAAATAGATTATACAGTAGTTAAATTATAAATATTATAAATATATATATTATAGCCTACTAAATTCTTAATTTTTTACTGTCGTTCTTACTAACCATCAAATCCAGTTCCATTTTAAATTTTCATAATTAGAGATATGTCCCCTTCAATTCTGCTTTTGTTATTTATGTGTATACTTCATTTTATCAAAGCTAGTGCATGTGTTTACTTGGTGTGAAACAAATTTATGTAGCTGTAGTATGTTCATAATACAGCAATGAAAAGATATGAATTAGCGAGATCTGTGCTTCAGCTTTTTCTATACTCTTGAAATATTTAGAAAAGTAGATAGAATTTATACATAAAATGTAGAAATGTATGGAATCATAGATTCCATTTTTATATCTAGATAAAGCTTATACTCACCACTGGTGTACATTAAATTCTCAGCCTTCCATTCTGACTGAGTCTGTCTTTGTCATAACAAGTTACTGTTATGAAATGTTATATTTTGACTGAAAGCCACTGTCCTTATTTTAATAGGCAGCTAGAAATAAACACTAGATTGCCAGTATGAAGATACTAAATTTTTTGTAAGTGACAGATCATTTTGAAAAGCAACATCTACTGCTTGTTGTGACCAGCTGCCTTGGGGAAGAAGCATAGTTGCAGCAATAGTCCTATTTTGCGCTAGAGGTATAGGTTTTCTGAAGGATTCTCTTATCTGGAGTACGCTCCTGTGCAGGTTTTTTTGTTGTTTTTTTTGTACTCTGAATGTCATATACAAACAGCATTAATAGATGGGCAGATTGATTAAAAATTAAAATTAATCAATTAATTAAAACTACTGATCTTGTTGTCTCCAGATAGTAACAGATTAGCTGAAAGTACTGAGCAGGTCTGTGTTCTATTTCAGGTAAAACATAATTTTTCAGGAGTGTGTGATACCAAAATGCCTGTGCTTATGTTTTAATTACAAAGAATGACGATAATAATGCCTTAGGATATGATACTGTTATGGAGCCATATTCTCCCTTGTGCAATAAACAGCCTGGTAAATTCTAGAGCTGCTTCTAGATACTGTCTGGTAGCTGTTTTATTCAGCTCTGTAGCAGGGGTATAGTACCAATACCATCATTTCCTGAGCATGGTTATAGGTAAAATGCACCATTCCCCATTGTATCTTTTCTGAATCAAACAGGTTGGAATATTCCATATGAGTTCAACGAATCTGACCTCCGAATCAGTATGCAACAGATCCAGATGTTTCTGAATGACTATGAAGAAATCCCATTTGAGGCTCTGACGTACCTAACAGGTACAGGCATTGCACCCTCTAACATGTTGACTTTGCTGGGCACTTTCAGCTGGTACAGTGATAAACTGATGAGTTGTTGACAATTTGACTGGATTCTGTTCAGGTTTACTTTCTTGGCCTTCCACATACAGACAAGTTGGATCCCAGGCCTTCAGATGTCATTGCTCTCTTGGCTCATACACAGCTAGAGGAATTACTAATGGTCCAACAAACCTCCTGGTCTTTGTTTCATATATGTCAAATAAAAACGTCAGTGGCCTCTCTTTCATTTTGCTGATCAATATGATCTTGACACAGGAAATTGGCAGTTTACCAGGGGATCTAATAATACTCATCAGTTTAAAGCAGGAGGTGTTGACCTCTGTAAATAATCTGGTTGCTGTGGCTAATCAGTTTGCTTTCTCAGATGGCTGCTTCTTGTCACCTCCTTTGTCAACCTTATAAAGAAAATTCCTGATTTTTGCTAACATTATGAAATATTTATGAAAAAGAATCTTTGGAGTCAGGATTCAAGTAATAACTGTGAGTTTTTAGCTCGCAGTTTCTGTACTTTATATCAGTGTAAACCTCCCCTGATTGCTTGCCCGTTAGTTAAATCTCTCCAAACATTTCTGCACATGGGTATGGCATATTTGTGATCCCTTGTTTTCTACTGTATGCATACATAATCAGATTAAGTTTGCATGAAAGGAACCATAGAAAGATCAGCTATATAGCACTGTTCTGATTTTGACAGTTCTATAAATTCTTACTAATGAGAATTTTAAGCAAAAGACCTGTCATTTAAAACGTGAGATTATTTACTATGGCATGAGTAGCAGTTTCTCAGACCAACTCATAGTGTTCCTTAAACCTTTCATCACCAAGACATACAAATTTGGCCCATAGTTCCAAAGGTATTAAATTCCTCTTTTCCATTGAATCAACTGAAATGTAGGGCCTACAAGCTTTTGAAGATCTGGAGCTTCAGAACGTCAAGTTACTGGAGCTGTACATTATTGCAAAACAATTTTTATTTGTTCATTAACTTTCTGTTTTTCATCCTGGTTTTCTCTGTCCTTTCCCAGGTGAATGTAACTATGGAGGTAGAGTAACAGATGATAAAGACAGGCGTCTTCTCCTGTCCCTTCTTTCCATAGTCTATAGCAAGGATATAGAGCAGGACAAGTATATGCTTGCACCTGGAGATGACTACTACATACCATCACATGGACCATATGAGGTGAGAAGATAACAGATGTAAATTCTAAGTTATTGGCAAAACCTTCTCTACACTGTACTTTGATATGCTGAATACAAATAGAAAATAAAAAACAGAAGATCACAAAGCCATGCCAGAACAGATCTTATGTATGAAGAATTAATCTGGTACTTAGTATCTAATACACTGTAATGGACATGTAGAGCATCCAATATTCTGATGTTTGTTGATGCAAAGAGCTACCCCTGTGCAGGTTTCTGGTACAGTTCTAGAAAGCCAATAGGAGTCAGGCTTCAGGAATTGACAGGGTACTTCTGCATCCTCTTGCACCAACTAATGCCTTGGAAGCAATGATGAGGATGAGGAAGTGGAATGGCAGGTATATACTCAGTTTTCACCCCCTTTTTCCCTTCTAGCAGCTGCATAGAGATAACAAATGTGCTCGAATCTCACCTGTTTGTATGGCCTGCAGCACAGCATCGTATCCTCTTCTGTGACTCCTAGCAGCCTTCCTTGGATATTTCTAATGTACATTCCTTTCTTTTACTTTCTCGTGCTACTTACATGAGGATGGTAAGAAAACTCCTCAGTGAGTCTTTGAACCATTCAAAACTTTTATATTTATCTCTGTGGACTGAGTAAGTCAATTCCTGGATGCATTTAACCGGGAACTTATGTGTTTGATTGTAAATAGGAATGTTCTGCCTCAGATGGGTTTACTGATCATTTATGAACTGGTATCTAAATGTTTCTTTTACAGTCTTATATTGAATACCTACGAAGTTTACCAATTATAACACACCCTGAAGTGTTTGGACTTCATGAAAATGCAGACATCACCAAGGATAACCAGGAGACTAACCAGCTTTTCAGTGGAGTGCTTCTGACTTTGCCTAGAGAAGCAGGGGGAGGTGGGAGGTCCCCTCAGGTAAGTGGGGAAGAAAGATCAACTTGCACTCTGGAAAGGTGCCCTTTCCTGTCATGCCCTACATCTCAGAGTAGTCCAGCACTTCTCACCAAATGACTCTGACATTGGGAGTAGATCTGAATGTCCCCGTAGAGAAGCAGACAGATTTGGCATAGAAGAACCTTTAAATATGGAAGATACGCTAATGAATTTGAATTCAAATGGGTTAATATCACACAACTCCACCTGGTTGAGTAGAACATGCAGTTCTTTTGTATTTCATGTTTTAAAATAACGGTGAAGTGCTTCAATTCAGTCATGAATTCTGCTTAGAGCACGGTTAACAATCACAGTTAGTAAAGCACCTCAAATCACATCCATCTCTAGGCAATTTTAAAGTATGACATTTAATTTCAGTCTACAAATTTCAGTGATGGAGGTTAATACACTGGCCTGACTTCAGCCAGCAGTGGTTGTATAACCATCCCTGCCATTCTCACTAGGGGACATTCTCCCATCAGGCAAGCAATATTAGCCCGTTACAGGCAAAAGCTGTCCGTCTGGTGATGTCTGTGCTATAATGGCACTTCCAGTCTGTTACCACTCATTGAATGCTTGGTTTTTGAGATATGTTTTTAGTTTCCCCTTGGCTGCTTCAGTTTCTGCAGTCCCAAACTGCTGTAAGTAAAGCTTCTCTCTCTTATATGGTCTTCCCCATGCTGCATACTTTATCTTTTCCTTCCTTGTGGCAGTAGTAGGATTATGCTTGTCTGCTCTGCTCCCTGTTTCCTTAGAAGTTGCCTAAAACCTTTTTGGAAATTAAGCCAAAATTACTAACAAATTTAAAATTATTGAGAAGGAAAAAGGAGCAAGCAGGCACATGCAGAGACAGACAGACAGGATGATGCACAAAGGGTAAGAGCATGTAAGCATTATTTCTTTAGGACAATGGACTAAAATACCTGTGTGATTATACAGTATAGTGTTCTTTGGAATTTAATGAATAAAAATAGGTGAAAAAAAGGGAATTTCCTCATTCACTGCACACTTGTGATTTCAGGAAACTGTTGAAGATTTGGCGCAGGACATCCTATCCAAATTGCCAAGTGCCTTTGATATTGAAGAGGTTATGAAAGTATACCCAGTACTTTATGAAGAGTCCATGAATACAGTTCTTAGGCAAGAACTAATTCGATTTAACAGGTATGGCTCCGTGTTCTGTGTAGCACTACGTGTTCATCAGTGCAAGCCACTCACAAACCATAAACAGTTATAAGCCTTTTACAATACATTGTTCTTAATGTGATAGATTCTGCTTTGGGTGAAACTTTTAAAAAGACTTAAAAGCTGCAACTGGCTACCTGAATATGGAAATAGTATGTATGTTCTTGGAGTGTGAACTTAAATTACATTTGAGTTTGTTGTGCTGAGATAGGGCAGGCTACTTTATTCTTTTTAAGTCATATCCAGGCCCCAATATTCACAGCACATTATGTTAATTAGTGTTACAATTTTTAAAGCTCTTGTCACTTGATTTTCCTTGTCTAGAATGGGAATTTTTACTATCTTTCATTTCTGTGTGTGTGTTTTTTTCTTTGTTTGCTTTTCTGAAGTTAAGTAAGAGTTCTGATAACTACAGGGGAGATAAGAAACTTTTGACAGGACATTTACCAGTGTTGATTGGCACTTTGTTCATGGACTCAGAGGTCTTTAGCCAGATAGTAAGAAGTAAATAATGAGATGACAATTTCTTTGTTTTACCTTAAGGCTTACTGAAGTTGTTCGGAGCAGCCTCATTAATTTAGGCAAAGCCATTAAAGGCCAAGTGTTGATGTCATCTGAACTTGAAGATGTTTTCAACAGCATGCTGATGGGAAAAGTACCATCAATGTGGGCTGCCAAATCCTATCCATCACTGAAGCCACTAGGAAGTTATGTGTCTGATCTCCTCTGTCGTTTGGTCTTCTTCCAGGTATGCTAAACTGAGACTGGCAGGTCTAAGGACTGATAGCTGAAAGCTGAATGATCAGGACTGTCTTCACTCAGCAGTACCCTTATAGCTCCAGACAGTGAACTACTTGCACATACTCATGACAAAATATATACTGCATTAGTAGCATTGGAATCAGCTGGGAAATTGCTCAGCAGGGTGAGGTGGGAGTATAATCCTTTGGTGCTAATCTACTGCTGCATTTGGTAGTTTCCATTTTTCTGTTTCTAGAAGATGCATTTTACTTTGTGTTGATGCCTTAATGACTTCCCTGCTCAAAGGACTCTGAACCAGGTGTGAGAATCCTTTAGAAACAGTGCATATACGTGACTAAATGTCTTTCCAGTTTAATAAAAAGTGACACCACTTCCACATGCTTTCTGAACGAGCTATTTTATTCTTTACTCACCCTTCCATTACTTCCCTTGCATTCGTAGCACTCTTTTTAATTTACTTAAAATTTCAGATGTAGCTTAAATAGCTGAGGTACTGAGATGTAGTGAAACCCCATACAAGTCAGAGGAGAAGAAGGCTAGAAAGAAGTCTCTGAAAGATTTATATGAGCAGCAGAGTTTCCTGTTTGCTGGCTCAGACTACTCCATGAGCTTCTTTTGCCTCCAAATGGCTTAGAGTAGCATGGGGACATTCTGCCCTTGCCTTGTTTTTCCTACTGCCTTTGTGATATGCAAGAAAGTTAGTGGCCCAAGATCTCCTTGTCTGGCATTTTTGTACTGGAATAATTTTCTCTACTAGGGTCTGATGTGTTGGCTGCAGTGAGTGCCCTCGCAGTCATCGGTGAAGATTCTATGTAAGAAAATCTGGCCTTTTTTCATGTTAGGAGATTGATGTTTACAAGACTTTAAAAGAGGACATATTGATAAAAGTGTCCACATTCAGTTGTTTATCTTCTTTTTCCTGGCTAGTACCTAGAATTACCAAAATATGCTTATGCTACTTTCTGAAATTTCTTTCTCAGTAGCACTGAGTTCTGGTTGTATCAGAATGAGTGATTATTTTTGTTGTCATTATAAATAACTGCCCTCTGTGATTTATTGTCTCTGAAAAATACAGAACTAATGGTAGTATCCACAGGGTCCCATCAAGATTGAGATCTCATTGTGCTGTTTGAATGTATCTGAAAAGAGATCCCATTTCTGGTGAACTGGCACAGTGAAGCCACAGAATGTATTTTTTCTTACGTTTGTTTTCTCTCTTCACATTCAGGATTGGGTTATCAATGGGCTGCCAACAGTTTTTTGGCTCTCGGGATTCTTCTTCACTCAATCTTTTTTGACCGGTGTTCTACAAAACTATGCCAGAAAATACACCATCCCAATTGACCATATTGGATTTGAATTTGAGGTAAGAAAATGCAGAGGAATCTTGTTTTTCTTTAACAGCTTGAAACATGTTAAGGGGCAGCAAGGAATAGAGTTTTCAAATGAAAAGAAATTTTATTTAAAGGAATAATTTGAGACTATGACATGGAGGATTTAATACACTCTAGATAAAAATGAAATCAAGCAATGGTTTAATCATTCTAGGTAATGAAACAGGAGCACACAATGGAGAAAATGCCAGAAGATGGGGCTTATGTGAGAGGCCTTTTTTTGGAAGGTGCACGATGGGATAGAGAATCCTTGGTAATTGGAGAATCACTTCCAAAAATCCTTTATGATTCTTTGCCCATAATTTGGCTGAAACCTGGAGAAAGTTCCAGGTTTCTTCATATGAACATCTATTCATGCCCTGTATACAAGACAAGTGCAAGAAGAGGTGTCTTATCCACTACTGGCCACTCAACCAACTACGTTCTCTCGATCGAACTCCCTTCAGACAAGCCCCAGAAACACTGGATAAATCGAGGTGTGGCAGCACTGTGCCAGTTAGATGACTGAGAGTATGTAAGTCAAAACACTCACATATTGTTATTAAAAGATATACTTTACTCCCCAATGGCTGCAAATTTTTTTTATGTCGGGATTTCCTGCTGACTTCAAAGCAGCTCTCAGTTTCCTTTGGTTTTTAGCCATTATCAGCCACTGAGCAAGAGTGAGTGAAAATAGAACACTACAAACAGAAGCTTATTTTAAGGTCTGGGCTTTATCTTGCAGTAGATCAGAATGAACAGAATTCTCATCAAACTGTGTGCCACCCACATCATTACAATTCATGTGAAATCCTTATATAACCACCTCGCTGCTATCATAGGGCTTTTTTTTTTTTTAAATGAAATTGGGCCCAAAGTGTTTTGCTGCTGATTTTAATGGGAATTGAATCTACAACTCTTGCAAATAAGACTCTGTGGATTTGCCTACCACTTCTGTGTCCCAGGAGTATGTAGAGCAAGGAGGAAGGAGATGAAAATAGTCCATTATCAACATGTGAAACCAGTCCTTAACTGGATTGAACTGCCAGAGCTGTATTATAAAAGTGCAGTAACTGACACTACTTGAGGATGTGCCTCAGAATTTCCATGGAAAACTTCTAGACAGCACATGCATTGGGAGCCTGCATTTCTCAGAGCAGTATGCTTGTCTCATAATGTTTTAACTTTTTTTTTTTTTTCACTATTATTTACCTACATATCCCAGGTGCCTGATAAATGGAGCTGTTTCCTTTCTCCCATAGTCTCATTTTACTTCCACATTTTGCCCTCTTGCATGTTGGGCTATTAACCACCTGAAATTTTGTACTTGTTTAAGCCCTTTCGTCAGAAAAGCTCAAAGTAGCTTGCAAACATTAATTAAAAATAAAATAGCGTGCACATCTTCAAAGAGCTGTGCAGTTATTAGCTAATCCCCACAGCATGCCAAGAAGGTACTAAAGATGGATCATTAGATTTGTGTACATGATACAAGAGAAGCACAGAGATCAAGGCAAACATTTAAAAAAAAAAAGCCCTCTGCATAAACATCTGGTAATTTGGGGTCTCGTATTTTTTTTCATTGCCCAAATTGCAGCATTTTAATGATTTGCTTGAGGCCTCACAAAGTCAGAGATGCAGCTATAATCCAGCAATTCCCAGTATCCTGCCACAATCATTAAGTGACGCTGCTACAACTCATTAAAACATATAGTTCTTGTCATAGGATTTATCTGCTGTGTTGTGCTTAGCTGTTATAGGTGAAAACAGTGTTCATTATTGTTTTATTAAGCTCTGTTTTGGTTTAGATAGATATTCATAAAATAGTAACTTTTAAGAATGGTGACATACAGATAAGTGAGAAGCGTTACAGGTGTGTATAGTGCTGCTCTGCACAAAGGTATACATAGGTAATTAGTACAGTATCTTCATATCCCATATTCAATGCCTCAGAGTGTGCAGGCATTTGGTTCGTCATTATTGTTACCTGGTGAGTAGGACAAAGATGTCAGGCCAGGACACTTAACAATACTTGTTTGTAATGAGGGGGACAGAGGCGTACAGGTGTTTCAATTCACTGATAGGAAGAAACTACTCTTAACAAATTAGACTAAATGATATTTGTCATCTCTAGCAAAAATAAAATTTATGAATGTTACAACAGTCACCCACATTGACAGCAATTTTTGAGAAGAGAATCGTGTTTCAGAAGTTCTGTAAATAAATTAGAGATTAACTAAAATTGGTCCTTTAAAAACATAGTTGTTTCTTAGGCTTCATAAGAGTAATACAGATACTTTCTACTTTTCATATCATTAAAATTAACTGAAATTTAGTACATATTTAAATGCTGCATCTAATTGTTGTGGTTATTCCATCAACAATTCAGATCACTAATTAGGTCACTGTGGCATCAGAGATAACAAGCCAATCAGGAGCCTCCTCTCATAGGTGCTTTGCTGGACCAGGGAAGTGGCAGGTGACATCTTACCTGGCACTGCTGAAAGGGAAGCTGGGGCAAAAATAGAGTAATCATTCTTAAAGCACTAAAATACGGAAAAGTTGAAATTTGAGGACGGAGTTTTTCCACCCTTCTTCAGATAATGCCAGTCTTGCAAACGCAGTCCGCTAAATTAAGTCATTTTAAATCAAAAGCCAGACTCGCTAGTATATGCTAGCTAAATTACATTTTATGGAGATAAATTACTTTTAAATTGTTGGAAAATACTGTGGGATAGCTCGCCACATGGGTTTCTTGTTAACGCCTTTTTGTGAGCAAACATTAATGGACAGTTTATGAAATGACACAGTTGTGGTTCTCATGAATATATAGTGGCTTTGCTACTGCATTGTGTGCGATGTCCTTGTTACTGTGCTGATTTTCTAAATGCTTCTTCTATATTAATATTTAGATTTGAGATGAAGGCATCTCTTAGAATGTAATTAAAGACGTATTTCAAGCTTTTGTAGATGGGACCAAAATACATAGTTAAGAGAGAAGTCTATAAAAGAGAGGTCATGCACCTAGTGGTTGCCATGTCCCCTTTCGCCAGGGATCAGGCATGGTTGAGTTGCTGTAGCTGATGATTACTGAAATCCGTGATTTCCTGGGCTGTCCTTACTATTAGAGAAAAAGTAATGGAATTTACTGTTGAGGGATATCTGTCTTAGAGATATTTTTCTGTGGTTCTCTGAAATGACCTTCCCAACTTTATTTCCTGAGCATTGTCTAGACCTTCCTGAAGAATGATAAGCTGGTGAAACATGAGAATTCACAGCCTTTCTTCACTAAGATGCATTAAAAAAAAAAAAAAAGAAAAAGCAGAAGGCAACTCAGCTGTTAGTTGGACATGATAAAAATTTGAAGAATTTTTGGAAAATGAACTACCTTGTAACAGTAATATTAGCATTCTTGGCTTTACGGGTTTAGTATTTCCATTTTCTAATTAGAAGCTCTCATTAACAAACCACAAAAACCACCTGTAATTACTGTAAATCATAGATTCACCCTTGCTAATAACTGAAAGCAGATGGGAAAAAGTGCAGCATACCGGCATTACGGAGCAAGAGATATTTTTTCCTTAGAAATAGCAGAGACACATTTTCAGCTAGGGATGCTGTACGACAGATACGGTTTGTACATTTTCTTAGGAGATGGAAACCTCTCTTATCTCATCTATACAAAAATCCATTTCAGAAACAGAAAGTACTATCTCTGTTGATTTTAGCACTGCTGGGCTGTTAAAGAGAAAATTACACTATGAAAAAGCAAAAGACAATACAAAAGCCCAAACTCTACTTATAAGTTCCTATAAGCTGGAATGTTTTGCCTAATAGGATTAGAAAAATAAGTGAAAGGTGCAGGTCTCTCCTGTAATTAGCATTCTTGAAAACGAATTTATAGTATGATGAAATAAGTGACCATTCTGTCTGTGGATAAAAGATGGATGTAACTGATGCAATTTCTGATGGATACATAGTAGGGCCCCAAGAGAGTGCCTTATTTTCTCCAGATCTAAAAGTTATTGCAAGAACAAACTCATAGGTATTAGTAGGAAGATCAGATAAGCTAATCCATCTTAACCTGTTTCAGTTCCGTGACACTTCCCTTGGCACAGACTGGGTCACTGCTGCCACTTCATGAGTGTTTCCTCATCCCCGGACAGCACTAAAGGGGTACATTCAGGAAGCAGGTGCCGAGTTTGTCTTTTTAAATGATTGCGTGCTTGCTAACATGAGTGTTAAATTTGGTTTCATAAGTGCACGGCTTCATAAATTACAACTTTACTAATGATGGAGTTAGGGATAGAATTTACAGAGAGGTGTTCTTTAGATATTCAAGGCCAAATACCATGTCAACAAATTACTACTGCATTGCCTAGCGGCTGGTTTGCAAGAGAGTTCATGTAACTGACTCAGGATTTTTATTTCTAAAGAATATAAAATTAATGTAATCTTTTTATTCTAAAGCATCTCCTGACTAGGGTGATAAATTGGAAAGAGACAGGGTTTACTGGAAGGGGAGTAAGAGAAAGTTAGGGAAGTACAGGACTGAATGGACGCTGACTGATTGAATCCAGTGCATTACAAACTCTCGAGAAATCAGAGGCATTTTAAGATAATATCTTTTTGCAAGTAAAATTAATGTGTAGGAATGACACTTTGCATCATCATTGGGATATTTCTTGACAGAAGTTATACGGTCCTTAGAATTTAATACAATGAGTAGCAGTTGAGATGTCTGCCTACCCATTACACTGAGTTGCAAATGAAATTTTTTTATGAAACTCTCTCAAAATGGTAGTTTGACAGTTTGACCTCCAAAAACAAAGGACTCAGTCTTTAGGGGCAGATTCTCTTCCATACAGAGTTTAACTTAAGCTGTGAAAGAAGGATTTTGCTCTCTAGACTTGACAAAAGAGACGATCTAATCCTTCTTTTAGCTGAACAGCCTCAAGTTTTAACAAAATTCAGTCTTTGCCTTTTGGTGCTGGAAAGTAATGAGGGTCAGGCACGAGTTAATAATTTCTAAAACACTTACTTTGAAAAATTAATGGATATTTAAAGCATCACAAACAATGTGATGCTGTTACTGCAGTTCAACTTACTTGCTTTTCAGTTAAGTTTATTAAGTTACTTAGGGCTGCTTGAGCCTTTTTAGAATTGCATATTTATATTTCCCTTCAGAAAGAAACTTGTATTGTTATTTCAATTTGATATAAATCCTCTGTGATTTTAGAGATATTATTTTGAAATAATTTACATCCTACAGTGTGTGCTCAGGAAAGAGTTGTGACTATAACACAGACAGTAAATTTAGACTGCTCATTTACATAGCTGATTATTCACCAGATGAGTCATAGCATCAGAACCTTCATTAGCCACATGAATTTTAACAATTAAAAAGATTCAAATGACAGTTAAATGATGAAGAATGAGCCCAAGCTTCCATTCAAAATCCTTGCCTCTACACATTTTGGTTTGGGTCAGTTGAGACATCTCTACACTGGTGTTAACAGAATAAGGAAAGGAAAAGACTGTATTTGGATTTCTTTCAAAAGAGGATTAAGCAGTAGTTATAATCATGTTATTTTTACTGTCTTTATTCCATCTCCCTTTTCCTAGGCTACAGTAGTTTTGATTTGTGTCTTTCTGGCAGCAGTAAATTTGCAAAGCTCCCACTGACAGGCAGAACAATGGCATTTTACAAGTTACTTCCCACATGAGGTATTCCCAGGAAATAATTACATGGGAATAGATACCTTTGGAGACTGGAGCCATAAAGGGTAGTGAGAAATTGGGCTAGCCAGTACCTGTCATGCTGACTCGGTCTTCTCATTGTTTCCTTGTACTTTCTCATCAGCTTGTGTTTTTTTCACTCTTACAAGTACATTCTTGGGGGAGGAACTGTCATTCTGTTCTGCACAAGACCAGTTTTAACTTATTTTTAAGGCAGACAAGAATATTTCTTTGCCATTGTCTATCAGGGCTTGGAGAGCTCAGAAAAATTAGACATCATTTGTTTTGCTGACTTTAATAGGAAATAATATACACTGCATTTTTCAAATTTGATTTTTGCCATTAACTTTTGGCTTATACTCTCTGTCCTTAAAGCGGCTGTGGGCTGTGCTTATGTAGTCTGCCCCTACAGTCTGGCTCCTGTCCACTGCTTGGTATCATCCCACCGCTTGCCCTTTGAGCCTAAAGGACAGAAGGCTCAGAATCATAGAATCACATGCAGTTGGAAGGGACCTCCAGAGATCATCTAGTCCAACCCCCCCCTGCCAAAGCAGGTCCACCTAGAGCAGGTTGCGCAGGAACATATCCAGGTGGGTTTTGCATGTCTCCAGAGAAGGACACTCCACTAACTTTCCTGAAGAAAACTTGTAAACAGCCAGTGAGGAGGGAATTAATTTCATTTCACTTCCATTCATGAAACATCTGCGAAACAGAAATACTCCTCAGATTTAAGATACTGAAGAGACAGTTGTAGATACTTTCTTTTAATAAGTTTGGGTTCTGTCCATAATGTAAGAGTTAAAACCTAACACTAAAATCATTGTTGAGAAAGCCAGTGTGCTGATTATGTTGAAAAGGTAACCATGTAAAAATACACTGTGAAGACACCCAGAGCATCTTAAGCTTGCTCCCATAGTGATACCCTGAAGGGAGAGTTTTCAGTCACTCCATACATGGGAACCCGAGGAACCCAACAGTGGAATGATTTACTCTGAATTGTGTAATGGAATTCCAAGCTTTGCATTTCACATCCACACCCTCTCCAAAAGAAGAGGGGGGGAAGCTGACATAGAGGCTCTAGGCTACTCCTCTGCAGTTTGCAAAAAGGAAAAAGAAGGAATGGTGGCATTTCTGATGTCTCTTTGCTACTGTCCATTTAGAAACAATACTTCACCATAAGGATACCATGAAACTGGAACATTTCTCCAGGGACAACATGCAGAGCAGGGACAGGAGAGGAAGGAGTGTAGCTGTAAGATGCAGTCACTGTATTCTCACTTGCATTCAAAAGCTCTGGAAGTGCTCTGTCTGCTTGATTCTCCTGAACGTTCTTGATTTTTTTGCTGACCCTTCACAAGACACTGCCTTGAATTACAACTGTGCATATATAATCTTCAAACCACCAGAGAGCTCTGCTATAGATTGAGCTTGAAAACCTGCTGCAATTTGTCCTGATGTCAA
Source organism: Tringa tobata (assembly GCA_033628505.1). Lineage (NCBI taxonomy): Eukaryota > Metazoa > Chordata > Aves > Charadriiformes > Scolopacidae > Tringa > Tringa tobata. Next base: position 6,857,498 of record JAHREE010000169.1, on the reverse strand, counting down.
AGTAATCTTCGTATCACACCTCAGTCCTTGAAAAGTGTTACTTTTATTGAAGAGTCAGTGGTAGAAATGTAATAAATATTAGACCAACCTTATCCATCACATGCAATGTTACCATGTAGCTTTTTGGCCTCAGGAAATTTGTGAGCAAGTGACCAAAACAGCTTCATTCACAGTTGTGCACACAAATCACCTGGATTACAGTCCACAGCTTAAATGATGTGATTACACATCAGAGCTTAAATGATGGGTTATGAAACTTCATCATGGGATTTCAGGTAGATTGGCTTAGAAATCTTCCTTAGCTTTTCCTGGTGACGCAATGTTCGGCCTTGTTTATGGGCAAGACCCATAGGAGGCAGATGAATCTGGAAAACAAAATCCCACCAGTTAGGTGCAAATTGAGAAGCTACAAGGAAAAGAAGGCATATATACAGACTAGGTTTCACTGAATTTTAAATAATTTCTTCGTATTCTGGAGAGGGCAACCATACCATCTCAGACCAGGTTATTAGATTGCTAGGAGGAGTGTTCTCTGAGGAGTGATTACTGGTGTAACTTTCAGCCCCTAAATGTTATTTATTAAAATCCTATATATTTTAGGCTTTAGTAACCTTGTTTTGTAGCTTGATATCAGACTGTAAGGATAAAATACTTGTTGAAATAGGACTGCTGACAATGTTCCAGAACAGTAAGACCTAGAAAACCCTAAACATTCCTGAGTAGATGTGTGCTTTATTCATACCTATCTAATAAGTCACAAAATAATCCCAAGCTGTATATATTGAAAGACTGCCTTCTTATTGTCATGACTATATATACCATATTAAAATGATCAATCAATGTCATTGACTCCATAAGCAGAAGGAGCAATAGGTGACAGGCTCTTCCTTTGACTGACAAAGTCTTTGTATTTCATAAGAGTGTTAGTGGGAGTCATGCAGCTGTATCCCCCCATAGTGATTGAAAACTGTAGGTGTTAGCAGTCAGATGTTATTGTTGCTGAAGCTGTCATCCTGTAAGAGAGCTGTTTAGGTGCAAATAGTAGTAAAAGCACTGACTAAAGCAGCAATAGAGATTTCTAGAATCTGAAAAATAATGATCATCCAGTTTGTCTGAGAGAGCTGATCTAGGAGTGATCCTTTGGGATTCTGAAGCCACTGCAGAGCATACATTTTAAACCTATTTCTAGAAACGCTGCTTGCCAGATGTACATTATTATTCTGTATACTGGAGAAAAAGAAAAAGCTCTATGTGAAACAGATGCTAACAGTGACCATGTTCTAGGCAAGCATCTGATAAAGATACAATTTAATTTTGACCATGACAGCCTTTATAATGAAATTATAGATGTGAAAATGTAAATTAGAGGAAGTGTCTATGGGAGGCAGCATAAAGTACTACAGACAGAGGTGACTGGGCAGTGAATGGTGCAATAGAAGACACTGCTGCAACTTCCAGCATTTTGGTAATCTTGGACATGTTTTTCTCCAGGAACAGAGGAAAAGAAGTAGCAACATGTTTTATAAGACCCAATCTATGACTGAGAGAACAGTTACCATTAATGTAGGTTATGAAAATTATTGTATCTATGGCAGATTGTCTGGTTTGAATATTTTTACTGTCTCATGTGATTTCTGTTACAATCTTTTTCTACATAGTATGATTCATTGGTCAGTCAAGACTCCCTAAATATTTTCAGGCTTTGGGAGTTCAGCTCATGCAGCTCTGTTTAGGCTTTGACTCCTTATTTTGAGAAGAAATTGGCCAATTTACATTGAAACAAGATAGATGGAGAACATGTCAATACACATTTGGCTTACTTAGCTCTGATTTAGCATAGCATTTAAATACCGGCTTATCTCAAAATGCAGTGCAGTGGAAGTGATGGGAACTTAGGGTTTTATTATCCAGTGAGAGCTAAGTGGGTTAAGTTGAAGACTTTGTGACTTTATACTCACAGGTCTCGGGTAAGGGATGTTATAGTGAAGTCCAATTTCTATTCTTGCCTCACATTCTTCTATACACTGCTTAATCAGCTTTGGATCCGTTACCTAAGATCATACAAACAATTGCTTTGTACAAGTATAGCAATTAACAATTGGAAGCTCAAGCATAAGGGATGCACAGCCACATGACTTTCCTTAGCTTTTTTTGGCAATCCCAAGGATCCAATGATTGTTATTTTTCACATCCATAAAAGGTAACATTAGTATTTGCCTTGACTCAACAATTCTGGGCTTGATGGCGCTGGATATTACGGCCCAGAGACTGTCATAACTGAGGCTATAGAAGGAGGGTTTTACCCAAAGATGGTATTTTCTCTGTAAAAAGACAATACACAAATAAACTTCTAATATATCCGTGAAAAAAACCACACTCACCCATTCGTCACTCTGCAAGGTAGCTAGAGGAGAAAGAGAAGAGACTCCTTGGTCTACATTCTGTTATCATCCTACCCAGAAACTCCCTTTGAAGTCAGAAATGTGGTGTAAATTGTGACTTAAATGCATTTTTTTAATTTTTGCATTACCTGAGTTTAGTCCCAGACCAAAATGGGATATAAATAAGTATTGTGATCTTGAATTACAAGAAGGACCTTTGATTACCATGGAGTCTGTATCGCCCCTTTCAAAAAGGGTTTGAAATTTCTTCCTTAAGAAAAAAATGGAAGTGCTTCTTTTAAAAGAAGTGCCAATAATTGTTGCTTTGAAAAGAAAAAAAAAGAACTGTAAGAAGCTCCTGAGGTCTGTTTGCCATTGCATGGGTAATGATACACTTAGTGAGCTTTCTAAAAGATCAAAAGCTGCTTCAATTACACAGGCAGTATCTTTGGAATTTCATTTTTTCTTGGCATTTTTTTAGTGAAAGCTCTAGACCTTTTAGACTTCTACAGTAGTTAGTAGTAAGAGCTGAAATGGTTTGAGTTTTCTTGTTACTATTTCAGGGGTGAAATTTAAACTATAACCCAAATACGCCAGCATTAAAGGTGAATGAAATTTTGGGAAAACAACTCTTCCATTCATATCTTAGTATCCAATCACTGTGACAGGGCAAAGAGGAAAAGGACAATCACTGAGAAATTCAAAACTGTAAGGACACTCACATTTTTGTTTTTTCGGAATAATGTTTTAGCTTCATTTTTAATGTACTCTTTCTCTTTAATAGTTTCTTCTATCTGTCCTGATGCAGATTGCCATTTTTTAGCTATTCGGAATATCTTGCGGTAAAGGCCAAGAACTTCTTGTCGAGTAACTGGTGTCATCTGAAAAAAACCAACACAAACCCCCAAACAGATGCATGAACATTTGAGCAATATAGTTTTTCACACAATGGAATTAGTTTAAAAATATTTCCACCATCTAAAAATACACTGAGCTCTATGAAAAAAAAAAATGAAATAGCTGTAAGCAATAATTAGCTGTTGAAAGCTGAAGACCCAGTCCAGCAATGTATTTAAACTGGTACTTAAATCTGTCTCCATTCAAACAGCTTGAGCTCTTGCTCGAAGTGAAGCACTTGCTTTAGTGCTCTGCTGAATCACAAGCCTGGTACACGAATGCCTGGGTTGTGTTTCACTGCTGTTTTGCAACAGACATTGGGCAAGTCACCGAAACTGAGCATCCCCTGTCCTGTCGTACCAATACTGACCCTATCTTTGCAAAGCATCTTGAAATCCATGAGTAAAATACATGATAAAACCACCATGATATTGCTGAAAACCGGTATAGGTTTCAGAGGCTGAAAAGCTTATTTGTGATACCACTACAGTATGTAGTAATGATTCAACTGGAGTTTGATGTGATGAAGAGGTGATGAAAGCTATTTTACCTAAGCACTGCAGGAGAGGCAGACGAACTGGGGATTTGGGAAAGTCCTGAATATCTTGATTTTCAGAGAGCTGTGTACCTGCTGAGCCCACTGAATCAGGCTCCAGGTGTGATAAGAATCTTTGTCAGAAACCAAGAATGAAATCCTATTCTTATTCTATGTAAATGAGTATTTTATCAAGTAAGTGGTGCCACTATTTCATGTCAGACCACAAATATCCCTGAGACAAATCCACTAGTAGAATAACAGCACTTCTGACATGGATTAGATTTGCAGAAACAATGACTTCTGCTTTAGGGACACCACAGCTGTCGAAGGTACCTTTACTGTCCAGAAGGAAGATGCAGCAGCACTGCAAGGCAAGTATATGGATGATGAAGAACATGTGTCAGGACACCATCTAACTGTCTTGGCATCCATTTGCCAACCTGGAGCTCCAGGTGCTGTGGCTGAATTCCCTGAAATCAGGGAAAAGCTGCCTCCTAACACATGCCCCCAGATGACTGTGGAATGTTGGGCCATGTGGCTGTCGCTCACCTCCTTGCAGTCTGTGGCAGTTCCTGTTCCTGTGGAGAGTAGGAGAGGGTCTTGCACCAAAGTCTTCTCTCGCACAGTTCTCGAGCAGCTGCCTCCGGCCCAGCAGCTGAGCTCCGCTAGTATCTCGGCACAGTCCTGCTGTGCCTACAGGCAGTCACACTGTCTTTTCCTCACCAAAGTCTGAGTTACAGATGCTAACCTGAAGACAGGATGTGTCCAATAGTTCTTTTTGCTAAAAAATCCCAAACTATTAAATCCTAGTCTTTTTTGTCTTAACCGTTGCCATGATCTAAAGAGTTCTTTTTGTTTCGTGAACTCTATTAGGGATCTTAAGTACAGACATAAAACTGATTTTCTCTGATTCTTAAGAAAGAACATTTTTATTTTGCTATTTGTATTTTAAAATGTTTAACCAATCATATATTTCGCCCCTAGATATAAAAATGATTCTTCCTACCCAGCAGAAAGTATTTCTAATAAATGCTTATGGTATTTCCAGGAAACAAATATCCACAATAAAACATCTAGGTAGTACCAGCTGGTCAAACACTTTGGAATAAATGCTTCACTTTATCCACTTTACAGCTCCATTTCAGGCAATAAAATTAGTCATACACGAAGCTACGCATGTACGTGTATCTGAAAAGTCATTGCTTCCCTCTGCTGAGTGCATCTTTTGTACAGAAAATAAACAGCTCAGTTAAAAGGTCTGACCTAGCACACGCTGAGTCCCAAATCATGTCCTCACCTAGAGCCCCTCCTGGCCTCACCCCTCTGCTTTTATTTGAAGGTGTCACCTCTGGTGGAGTTGGTAATGCTCTTTGTTCCACGCTGACAGCTAATAAAAGGTAGTACTGCACCAAAACTTTCAGCTTAGGTTTTCACAAAATCCATAAAGATAATAAGAGGAATAATGTCAGAGGGGAAAAAATGTTTAAAATACAGGTTTAAATTCTGATTTACACATTGGACCATTTCCAAAGCCTCAACTTGGGACAGTGCCCTTTTCTCACACCTGTTGCTTTTGGATTTTAAACATAACAAGAATCTGTTTATAAAGATTTTGTTTAAAAGTTTAGAACCAACAATTTTTTCCCCCGCTAGTTGCTTTCCCTCCCCCACCTAGAACTTATTTTTTCTTTCTTTAATTTCTTGGTGTTGGAATTGATAGAGAACTGTGTAGCCCCTCATCTAGGTATGGGCTGCACCTTTGCATTATTGCTCTCCTTCCCACATACGCTATATGACGTAAAAAGCATTAAGCAGCTTTTCATATATACTCAGCAACCAGCTGCTCCCATGGATCATTTTAGTCAATAATTTCTAACGTTACAGACCTGCTCATAAACCGTTTCTGCTAAGATACATAAATGAAGGTTTGAGGAGCCCTTCAATGACAGGGGACCCTATCTATCATAGGAAAGGATGAGAGCAAATAGGAAAAGATTCAAAGCCTGGGTCAGATTCTGCTCTGAGTGGGACTGTAAATAGGGAATAATTCCACTAAGAACAAAATTACTTCCAACTCAATATGCTGTAAATGAGATTGGACTTTTTTCCTTTGGTATAAACAGAGCCCACACCGACAGAAATGTAAGTGACGGTATAAGTCATGTATCGGGTGTAATTTCATCAAGTGACACTACTTGTATTAGTTTTGTGGGTGTGCAAAATGATTCTGAGTGGGACAGAAAGGAAGATAAGAGAGGCTTTCATGTCCTTGTAGTTACTCATCTTGCAACTTACATCTTTGGCATTTAAATCATAATTATATTTCACATCTCTGGAATGCTAAGTGGTTGTTACACCACTTTTCCCACTAACACTCATCTTGTGGTAGTCACACCCATTGTTTAACTTCTACCACCCTTCATTTCATTGCAGAACGCAGCCCACAGAGGTTAACCACAGGCAGATTTGTCAAAAAGTACAGCGCTATTGTATTAGCTGAGCAAATTTCAGGTGTTTAGTGCAACAAAACAACCCGCGGAGAGGTCAAAGGTAGGTCTGCACGCACAAACGCATCGATGGGGAAAGTGGGAGCTTGGAGGCTGGTTTGGAGCCAATTGTTAGAATGAAGCCTTTGGAGGGAAGCCAAGCATCACCTTCCAAAGAAGGGTTTGCTGGGTGCTGTGGCGGAGTTCTGACAATGCAGGGGTGTATCGTTCCTTTGATCTACATGCAAACCCCTGTTATCAACATGCAGATCAAGCACATGAAATATCCCATTGTATCCAAACTTGCAAAGGAGGCCTGAGCAGTTCGTGAGTTACTGCACGATGAAGACACAAACTTTTTTCATTGTTAATTAAAACAAATAATCCTTTAAACTATAAAATGTAATAGCAAGCTTTACTTTCAGGAAACAAATACAAATTCCTTTGGATTTTTAGGTGGTTGACACAAAAGTTCAATAATCTGAATAATCAGTGAAACACCAGTTGTCTTTTGCTTATTTGAGGGTCTGTTTGAAATTTAAATTTAAAGTTTGTATAAGAATAAGGAAAGAAATCTGTCAACTGCACTGTAAAGTGACCCCAAGAGCGCAGAGAAAGCAAAGTTAGGACAGAGGGAAGCTGCACGGAGACTGACTATATACAAGCAGCTAAATTACAGCTGCTTCCCAGCGCGGGATGCTTGGCTAAGAATGCGTGTCCAGCTCTCTCCTCCTCCTGCACAGCTCCTCTGCTGAAGCTGTAAGTCTATTTTATTTCATCCTTTCTTTTCAAGTCAAGCACTAGCTACTCGATTTAAGCATAAAATCTACCAGTAGCGAGTACATAGAGGACTTTAGGAAACAAAGGCTGAAAGTGATAGCCCATGGGGAAAAAAGGGATATTTTAAAACAATAGATCTCTTCTTTTACATCCCAGCTAACTAGGACACGCATTAGTAACACACACTTAGTGCTGATGCTGAAACCATATTTGCTCAGGGGAGGAGATGGTGGGGAACAGAACTCTGCGTGAAGTAATTTGAAAAAGTGGCTTTGAACTTCTTGGATGTAAAATGTTTTATTTAGAAGCAACAACTTCTGTTTGACAGCTGCTTTGCTACTGGCAAGGAGTCCTAAAGACACAAAGGCAAACCGCTGGGCTGATTGCCTTCTGAATCAAGCTATGATCACAGTTCTGTTTCTGTTAGGGAAATAATGACGATTCAGAAGCACAGCATATCAACATTATAGTATGGAACATCATCAGCTTCAGCCTGTATGACAATCTATATCTCATATTTTCAAATGCAGTCTTTGGCTAACACTTATTTAAAGAGATGCCAACAACTGAGCATATCTGGCTTTTTTTTTTTTAAGAGCTAAATTATACCACTTAGCAAAAGAGTGACCCACAGTCTCTCTCCTGCTGCTCATGCAACAGATAATCAATCATTCCTTTCACAGCTACCCACAGCAACTAGAGGTCAGTAATCTATATTCATCTTTCGTGCAAGTCTGCCAAAATGAGTCTGCGGTTCTTAAGGCAGCAATGAATTTGGTCTATCATTCCCTTGAGGGACAACAACTGAAACAATGAGTTCCTGTGGCACAGGGAGAAGAGGTCACAGATTCTTGTCACAGCTGGGCAGGTCACAAGCCTTCCAGTGATGTGAAATTTCAAAATCTAGCTTTCACAAAAGTAATTTTATCTTCTTTTACTCAAATCAATGACTTAGTGGCCTGTGACAGCTAGTACACCGCAAACATCGACCACATGTGGCTGCAGTATGTACCTAGCAAAGTAAAAACTTCTCTTGATTTTCATTCTTGATTGAACACTCACACCTATTTTTTTAAGATTCAGCCCAAACCAAATTATAGCAAAACTTCAATCACAGCAAAAATATTAAATCTCCATATGGTGAAAAACAAACTAAAATGAAAAATCATATTCTTCCATGATTGTGTTACATCCTCATTTCTACCAATGGCTCAGGCCTTTACATTTTAAGACATTTCCAGCAAGCATTAATTTGACTCCAAGTATTTCTGTTCCCATCTACAAGCTGCAATCATAAATCTATGCAGATTTGGTGAAAAAGAACCAAGTTACTGAATCAAGTTATTCAATAATGATATTTGAAAGCAAGGTGACATTCACACGGTTTTAGATTTTGTCAAGCCAGTATCTTTCTGCTGGCAAACTGAAGTGCTCTGAAACACGGATCAGCACCTCGGAACCAGCCTCTCTAACTCTTTGTACTTAAACTCTTCATCAGCTGGGATGAGAACTCTGCCATTCTATTCGTGCCTCAGATTTCTGGCTGAACTTGGATCTCTTTTAAGCTTTCATTTACGTATGGAGTGGTCTTTTGATCAGAAAAAGGAAACTTCATGCAAAGAGAATATAATTAAATAGTAAAAGCAAGGACTTGGATTTTATCACTGGTTTTCCTATGTAATTTCAAATAAGTGAAACTGCAGAAAATTAGGATTCTACAACATTCTCTTCATTTGAATAAATGAAAGTGGAAACCCTTAACTAGTCCTTTTGATCACTCCATTTTCATCTTCTGAGGTGGTCGAGGTATTATCTGGTTTTAGTAGGACATACAGACTCTTGCTCTGGGAGTGGCTCCTGAGCCATGGTCGCCTCAGGAAGAACAGAAACGCTGACTTAAGACAGCGTAGAAAGGGAGGAGAGGAAACAAAAAAAAATTGTTTTCCATATTAGCTGTTTCATGAAAAGTACACAGTGTCCAGGTAAATTCTAAAACAATATGAACTCATGTCTAGTTTTGTGCAACTCTGTCGTTCAGGCTTTCACACATCTAGAACCATTTTCTCCTCCTTCGTGCTTAGTTGTATATTAGTCACAAGAGAAAGAGGTTTTAATGCAGTGTAACAAATTTAGTAGGGAAAATGAAGTCTCCGCTATCCTTGGATGGCCTTACTTATATAATATAGAAGCATAAAGAAATACAACAACGTGGACACAAAACCTGGTATGGATTTATGCACCTTATTCATACCTTGGCTTTGAGCCAAATGCAGCTGAATGCATGAATATAAGTATTTCCCAGCATTGGAACCACTCCCAAACTGGAGAACAGGTATAAATATTAATGTTAGCAGAGAAAAAATCCTCCCTACCCCCTCTCTTACTTTGTTCTGTGGGTCATTTAACAGAACTCCTTTCATAGACTCTCTGCTTCAGTTTCCAAATGCTTCAGTCCCAGGACATTGATAGATACGATTTTTAGTCACAATGTGAGAACTATAGCAGGATGTATTTTGAAAAAAAGATTTGCTTTTTGGAAATCAAGTGTATGAGTCCCATTCAAATTCAGGCCTTTTGCCAATGTAGCCTCATGCAGTACTTGCGCTAGACTCTCCTGCATGGTGCATTGGTCTTTGGGGCCTCCTGCCTCCCCGACAGCACAGGGGCGGCGGAACACAGGGCCGCTCTATCTGTCCCAGAGTCATCTCTTGGTGTCTGTGGGCAGAGGTCCCTCAGGCCTGGTGGTGACAGGATGGAAGGTCACCCTCCTGACACAAGCTCCAGATGAGCAGCAGCTGCAGGCCCAGGTGAGGGGTTCAGGACTCATGACGCATAGGCCTTTCTCCACACCACCTGGGCACAGGGCCAGCCCCCAGCCATTCCTGCAGCCATCAGGCAGGCACGGGGACTGGCTGGGCAGCCCTGTGGGTGGACACAGAGGTGGCTGTGCGAGACAATGGCCCTGTGAGTGGACGTGGGGTGGCTGTGGGGCTTGGCAATCCTTCGCACCACACGGGGCCAGTGGCGGCGTTAAGATGGCGCTGGCCGCGCCCCCATCCCTGTCCGGAGCCGCCCGGCTGCCAGGGGGCGCTGTACGCGCAGGCGCCCTTCTGCCCCCTGGCGGTCGGGGCGGCACTGCCCCCGCAGCCGGGCGGAACCAACGCGTGAAACAGGGGAGGGGGGGGGT
>JAHREE010000169.1:6802432-6842231 GCA_033628505.1 Tringa tobata | reverse complement strand
AGCAGACCCCCTTTCTTTTAACTCTGGTTTGAGTCAGGTAATTACAGATCTGGTTGAAGCCTTCCCAGGGAGTGATCAGAAAAGCCAAGCCTTGCAGATGTGCTCCTATCGTCCGCGACTTCACCCTTTCATGAAAAGGTTCTGTGGAACTGCTCAGCTGTCGGCAGCTGGCTGTGGGTGAGCAAGTTTGAGAGTCCCAGGAGTGGCTGGCAAACCGGAGGGGAGCTCTGCTTTCCCTCAAGCACCGATACTCTTTAAAGGTGACATAAGGAGGCTCTCCCTGTCACGTGTGGCTTTGGTGTGAGAGTTTGGTGATGTTTTTACGTTCTGATCTCAGTTTTAACCAGAACAGAGCAAATGGGGGAAGAGAAAGTGAACCAAAGCTTCTTGCCTGAAAGATAATCTGAGAACTAACCCATTTAGACCTGTCATGTCTCCATTTTATCTATTTGTCATGGGGGACAGCTCTCCAATCCAATGATCTGCATCTTGAAGGAAGTAGAAAATCTGGATTTTAGGTAAAGGTTATTTAATTGCAGTATTTCACTACTAGAAGAGTGACGGTTAGGGGACTACTTAGTTCTAAGTATTAAAGAATTCTTTCACAGAAGTAGGAATACTCTAGAGAAACCAGTGAAAGCATAGATGGTGGGACAGGATTCTGGTAAAGAAAATGAGCTAGTATAATCTTCTGGTGTCTCAGAAAGAATAGTTATAAATGCTGTTCTGTCTGTGGCATCTGTTTTGTGAAAGACAAAACTTACTTAGCAAAATGTGAGAATGCTGTAACTGACCTCCTGTCACAGTTTGTTATTCCCAGAAAGTCAGACTGCCAAAGACAGTCATAGTTATTTGTTGTCTTGCTGTTCCTGTTTAGTGAACGTGTGTTGGTGTTTTTTTTTTTTTAAACCAAAAGGATTTTTTGCTCCTGAAAAATACCAGTCTTATTTTTGCATCCATGTATTAGCAGACAGTGACAGTTTTTAGTTCTTACTGTGAAATATTTTACTGGAATGCAGCTTTTCCTTCTGCAGCTTTAAAACGTCTAATGTAGTCAGTCTTACTCTTTTGTTTTAAAATTGAAAGGGAGGGAGAAAAATCATCCTAATGCCTATGATTATGGGGCGTGTGTGTAGTTTAGTAATAGACTTACAAACACAAACGTCCTAGAACTTGGTTTTGGTCATATGCTGACTGTACAATATTTTCTTTACAGATGAGTCTGTACAGAAAGCCTCGAGTGCTCTGGATCAGCACATAAATGGGCAGTCTGGAAATGCCAAAGGTCTGATGCATACCAGCTTCAGGCACGGTTACCTGTGCTTGGAGTTAGTGATTATGTCTCGTGAGGCACAGGATAGGTACCTACACACCTTACTTCTCTTGTGAGACGCAGGATGTCAAGTGAAATCAAGGAGATGTAAGAAATTATTAATAAAATGCGTGTGTTGGTTGAAGCTGCCACTGGATTTCTCAAGTAGAGCTGAGTCTTTGTTATAACCGATGACCTAAGTATACTCAAAGGAACTCCTTTGAAGCTGTTGATGCAGTTAACATCCAAACACTGCAGCATCCTTTGCACAGTGTAAAGTGTTAGTGTCATTCACTGTGATAGGGAAGTCAGGACTCAAATCAGGGTCTCTGCAGGTGGCTTTGTATATTTTCTGCTTTAAAAACTGTAGTTGGTTTAAAAATCCAAGCGCACGCTCTTAAAGCATTTTCAGATGTCGGTCCTTTCACTTAAAACAATTCTTTGTACATAATTGAAATATGATTCTAGTATTTAGGTGGTCAGCTGGTAATGAAGTTCCTACACGACTGCATGAAATGAGTGATTCTTTTGGCTGGCAGCCTGTAAACTATGTTACACTGAGGGCGATGGCTGGTGGGCCTTCTGTCAACTCCTTATGAGCATCTGCTGCCAGAAGTGATCTTATGAGGTGATCTGGCTCTTGCCTTTAGACTTGTCCCTTCACTGCACTGTTAGGTGGCTGTGTGGGTCATGGTTCTCACAGCTGCTTTCAAATGTGCTGGAGATGGGACGCTGTTAACTGGAACCGCTGCAAGGACTTTCTTCTTTTATGTGAGTCACATGGTTTTCTTCAGTGTTGAGAGAGTAAGAAATATGAAGTTACTCACTTATTACAATTAGTTGAAAGCGTATCTTATTACAGAAATGACTCGATATCTACCTGAATTGTATTCAACTGAACAAAAACTATTAAGGTGCCTCTGCCACATCAGGGTGAAGTCTGCTGGCTGAACTCAGTGCAAAAGAGAATCTGTGCACGCTTATCTGAGATTAGAAGTAAATGTTTTTTTCATTGCAAAGTGGATTGTAGACCAAGGTGGTTTTTTGAAGTTATTCTGGTTTGGCTACAGAGTAGTTGCAGTTTCCTGTAGATTAATTTACAGAATTGACTGAGAGTAAGGTAATATTTGTAGCACAGCTACATTTGGATGCTTACAGCAAGATGCATCTGTGTCAAATATCTGAGGGTCATAGTTTCTGTTGGTCCCATAACCTGCAATTTTGCTGTAGAGATGTGAACTGGTTGTGTCTGAGCACAGGGTAGCTCTTCCCCTGGCATGTGCTGCTTTAATTATTCATGATACATACTGAGGTGCTAAAGGTCTGTCATGCTGTGCAAAAGTTACCGTGTACCTTGGAAAAATACTGAAGGATTATTCTTTTACAGCCCTTTGCGTATTAAAGGGAAAGAAAACCCAGAAACCTTCATTAGATGATGATTTGCTTTTTTGTAAGTGCTGGACCTTGAGAGTTGTATGGCCCTTGACAAGGATCTCAGGGGAGAGAGGGAAGACTGATAGTTTTTAAATGGATAGAGATGAATTGTGACCGAATCTTTGTTTTTTGAAGGTAGTAGATTCAAGCTCATGCAGGGTTTGAATTAAGTGCAGTGAAATAAACGAGTTTGTTCATGTCTAAGTATGTATGAGGTAGGGGATCAGGTGGGATTGGGATCTGGTCAGGGTTCTGGTTTTGGCTTTACTGAAAACTGATGGTGTGTTCTTGAGCAGCCACATTGGCTGTCTTGATTTCCCCTCTGCCCATTATCTTGCTCGTAGTCTAAATAGGCTTCTCAAAACAAGTACTGCTGCTCCATGAATTAGTTCATTAATTTACTTACATTACAGAAGCACCTGAAGGCACCCTTCTAAGATTATATGCTGTTTAGCTAACTGGACTTGGGTTTGCTCTGTGAAAATACAATAATCCATTCCGCCCACCTAATAAAGTAGGATGAAGTGCATAATAGGAAAGACTTAAAACTTTTTAATGGGGCCAAGTGGGAAAGACAATGAGAAGTAATCGGTAAGTAAGGTATTGTGTGGTTAGAGAATGTAAAAGAAAGAGAGGGATTCAAGGTTGATGCATGTCTATCATCTGAAAAAGCTGCTTAAAGAATATGTCTTCCATGAGAAAAAGTACTAAGGTGTCTTTACTCTCTATTTCCATATCATTTTTCACATTATTATTCATTTTGAATTAAGCTAACCTTGTCTAGTTAGCTGCCCACAGAGTACTAGAGATCCGAAACATCTATTCCATTTTTTTAAGAGTTGTTGCAGTTTGAAGATGAAGTGTGTTGTCATGCCCTGGGTCTTAGCAGGGTGTGCTCTTCAAGACTGCAGAAAGCAGGTTTCTCCTACCCAGATTCCTGGATGGAAAAAATCCCCGTTCATGTCCTAGCCTTGGACTTGAAGTGACCATGTCAAGGTGCAATTGTTTAAGAGATTTTTGCCTGCTTTTTGGAGGCTGGGGGGTGGCTTCTGGGAAGAAGTTTGGTGATAGCTTTGGTTCTTGGCCCTGAGAGCTGGCCCAGTGTTATGGACTGTAGACGCGGTGAAGCAGTTTCTGAATCTGTTGTTAATTGGGGTTTTTTTTAGATACCTGCCCCTCTCTTCCCTTCCAAAGAAGGTAAGCCTTTCCAGTATGGTCTTCCTCAAAGAAGTCCACATCTTGTTTGAGACAACAGAATATTTAGGTTCCAACATACACGTTGTTGGGCTGGGAACTGCTTGGTTTTCCCATTGACTGCCATTTGCCTTCTGCCAAGTGGCAGCCAAATGAAATGAAAAACACAGTCCTTTTTCATGCACCTGTAAAACTAGCTTCTGCTCTGATACAGATGTGTTTTGTAGAGACAAACTTTACCCAGTTTGATCAAATTTCTAAATACTCTGGTTTGATTCCAAAGCTCAAAGCGAGGTTCATCAGAAATAGCTTGTTACCCTGATTTGGAACAGATCGACAAAGTTCCCATCTGTTTGTCTCCAAAATCATAACCTGGCTGTAGTTCATTGAAAGGTGCTTGAACTGCAGGAAGCCTGACAAGCTAATAATTCATTTTAACTAATTGCAGCAGGACTTTCCTGCTTTTAAGACTTCCTCTTAAGTAACTTTGCATAGATGTGTTGCTGCAGTAGAGGTGCGAATCAGGTCTGTGTGACGGACTGGTGCTAGCATGGCACTTGGTTTGGGATGCGGTGAGGTGTCTTCTGGGCTAATGAAAGCCCATAATGTGCCCATTGTGCCGGAGTCAGAGTGCTTTTGCTGAGAAAGTTTCATTGCAGGTTATGACTTGAAATAAGCAGTTTCCATAACGTGATAGCTTTGCTGACTGAAGCTTCGTTCATGCTTTAACACTTATGCACCAAGTGCTTTGGTGCTGTAGTACAAAACTCAACTGCACGGTAAAATCTCCCACATGCAGAGTTGATCCTCTTGATTTCAGCCTGCTGAAGAGGGAAATGATATCATTAATTCTTCACTGATTCCCCTCAGGAAAGAAAAAAAAAAAAGTTGTTTTTTTGAGAACTCTGTCAGCTTTTACCCCTGGCCAAGCTGCTGAGGAGGAGCGTGGAGGGCGACATTGCCTTTGGTACTGCAGTGTTGTGTGGTGTGATCCTCCGTGCACCAGTGCTCAGGAGAGCCCAAGTCACAAGGGGGAGGCAGACACAGGTGCAGGAAGAGGCAGGTGAGCAAAACAAAGGTCTCCACAATCCTGAGGGTGCACACCATTTACTTCTTTTCCCAGTGGGCTGCTGAGTGGGATTGCTAATGAGTTTTCTGAGTTTTGAGTTTTTGTTTTCTGAGTTGCTGTTGCGTGATGCTCCTCCCGCATCAGCAAAGGGGGATGCTTGGTGATGGTAGCATATGGCTGCTCCTTGCAACCCTGACCCAAGGACTGAATTAAAACCTTCACCACAAAAGCGTTGATGCTTCTTTCCACCCCCGCCGCAGTCATCTTGTGTGATTTAGGATGAAGTCAGCCACCACACATTGTTGGGCTATGATAGCCTTTAAATACAGACTTGAAGAGCTTGGGTTTTTAACTGCTAGCTCAGACTAACTTTTTATTCCACATCCCGTAATTGTGTTGTCACATAAGTTTAGACGTGCTACTATGTTAAAATTTAAAAAAAGTTGAAACAGGCAGCTTGGTGGAGTAAAAGTAGTAAGAATGGGGGAAGAATTTTGGCTGTTGGTTCTAATAGATGTTAAAATTTCTGGCACCTGGCTCCAGACAGTGTGTGTGCACAGGTCAGCTAACGTGGAAACTACTTCAAATGACCTCAAAAAGTTTGGCTATTGCTGGGTAGGACTGTGCTCCTTCATATCCAGCTTCTTTTGAACTTGAAATAAGAATTTGCTTCCTGTATGTGCTGTAGTCAACTGGAAATGAAGATTTGGTGGATCATAGATTTCTTCCAAAGAAATACAGATCTGTCTGAAAAGTAGTTTGTTGCACAAAGTTGCCATGGCAATGGTTTTCAAAATGTGAAGTGTAAGATGTTGCCTCTCCTCTATTTAAGCAGACTCCTGGGGGAATGAGGCTGTGCAGCTCCCTGTCCCTCCAGTCTCTTCTTTCCTCCCCTGATGCTTTATAAAAGGAATTATTTAGTTGCAGGGTGCCAAAGGAAATTAACATAGAAGTGCCAGATGTTCCGTTTGCTTAAATTCTTGAAATTCATGGGATGCTATGGTCAAACAGAAAGAAATCCAAGCTAGTAATTTCATGGTGAGAGAGGCAGGAACTCCCCTGTTCACGTACGCGTTTAAGCTGGCTGGTGGCCGTGCGCCCGCACAGGGTGGCCTTTTCAGCAGGAGTGTGTGCTGAAAGAGCTGTGAGACTGTCAAGGGTGCAAAAGGGTGGTGGTTTGTGTGGAAGATGAGCTTTGGAAGTGGAGGATGTAAGTACAGAGTGAAGTAGGCTTTTTGGACTACCCATCTCAAAAGTAAATGCCTAAAAACAGTTTAGTGGAGATACGTTTTTGTTCTGTGTGTGTCTATTATGGGCAAAAGCACCACTCTACAGTTTCTAGGGGTTTTGAAGCATTTTGGATGCCTGTTTCCCCTGCCTTTTAAAAGGTTTTTTAAAAGTTTTTATCCGAACTAGGTTTTATTTGTCAGTCAAACTTGTGCTAATCTGCATATAGGACTAAAGTTTGGGGAAAACTCAGTTTATGCAGAGATTGACATGTGCGGTACAAACTTGTTTCATGGTTGTCTTTCTACATCCATTCCCTACTTTCTACTGAATAAAGCATTGAATAAGCTAACGTGCCCACTTGTTTTCTAAGAAGTAGGTCTCATGTAAAAAAATCAGTATGTTCCATGGATGTACTAAGAACTGTAAAAACAGTTTGGTGTTAGTATGGTAGAGCTTTACCAGAGCTTTCTTGTTTTGT
Organism: Tringa tobata; assembly: GCA_033628505.1. Classification (NCBI taxonomy): domain Eukaryota; kingdom Metazoa; phylum Chordata; class Aves; order Charadriiformes; family Scolopacidae; genus Tringa; species Tringa tobata. The sequence goes on along the minus strand of JAHREE010000169.1, from coordinate 6,835,514 downwards.
TTTGGGTTGTTTTTTTCCTAGATCAGATGCAAACAGTCGTGTTGACTAGGTGCTGTGGTTGTAGCTCTTGCTACATAAACCTTTGTCATCTCTTCAGAGCTTTGTAGTTATATAGCAGAGCTGGGAATTTAAGAGAAGTTGAGCCGGCTCAACTGAACATGGGAAAACAAACATGGAAAAGAATGTGCTAGAGAATGAAAAAAGAGAATTACTTTCTAGACCCAAATTATGCTTTGCTAGGTAGCAGCTGTCTGGCATTCACAGATTAAACAGCCGCTTAGCTAACATGCATTGACAATGATAGCACGGCCTCTGTTTTGCTTTGGGTGCGTGAAATGAGGAATTAACTCTCCTGAGCTGAAAGCCATAAAAGCATCCGGAAGTGTGTGTTTATTCCTAACAAACATTTGAACTTGTCTTTTGTATTCAGTACCTGATCTATGCTTTATATGGCAATGCAGCGTTAGTGGTGTTAATGCTACTTAATAACTAAAATCTGAAGTAGTTTTATAAAATGACTCTTTCAATAAATGGATTTTGGCTATGAAGGGTATTAATAAATGCATAGTTGCTTCTGAGTGATTTGGTGCATTTTAGGGTTTTCATAGCCTCTTCTAATAGTAAAGGTTTGTGTGGTCTTTTGTCTTACAGCATTCCATGTGGAACCCAGGGAGCCTGAAAGAGGCTGTGAAAGCTAGTGGAATGATTCCCTGTGTAGCTGAAACTATGTAAGTATTAGATGTTTGCTTACAAGATCACTTCCCCAGCATCAACTGTTAGAGCAGCGATTGCTTCTGGTTCAGGAGTTGCAATGAGCCTGTCGTGGCTCCCCAATGAAAAGCTGTGTGTATCTGTTCAGAGCTGGAAAAAGACTGGGCACCCATCATACTGTTCCCTACTCTCAGCTATTTTAGAATGTATTCTTGTCCACTAACAGGCATATAATGCATAGTGAAATTCCATAAAATTCTTACAGACTATGCTCAAGTATTTGCCAAAAGGTGAGGCTGGGTTTGGGCTTAGTTAAGCTCTAGCAATGTTGTCTTTGCCTTAGCTGGAGAACTGCTAATGGGGAAGGGATTTAATGGCTGGCTGAGCTGTGTCCCTTTTGTTATGAGATTTCCTAAATTTGTCTTTGAGCTGTTCTTGAATTTACAGAGGGTTTTTTCCTTTTCTCTCTTGATACTTTTTACATTTTGAAACTTGTTGTAAATACCTTCTGATGCAACACTTTATTAAACAGTATAATGCTTGGCTGTGTTTTGTTATTCTCTGGATGTATCCAGTAATTTCTGCTACTACAATAACATTGGTCATTAAAGAAAAATACAGGGTTACTTAAATACCTCCTTTGCATCTTCTCTCCTCCAGCCAGCTTTCCCCCACTTCAGTGTTGCTGTTGTCAATTGTGCCATGGTGTGCTTGTGTGACAGAGAGTCACTTTGTTGTTTTACTTGCTTCAAATGTTGGGTTACATGTGATCTGGTCACTTGAAAATGGAGAAAACTAATTTCCTTACAGTACTAAAAAAACCAAAATGAACCAAAAAACCTTATAACAACAACAACAAAAAACCCAAACTAACAAAAAACCCCAAACCAAAAAGCTAACCATTAGTGAAGTCTTTCCAATCTTCTCTAGGTTTTCTGTTAAATGTGTTGGGCGATATGGTTCTACACGCCCTTTGTTCTTAGAGGGTGGCTGTATTCACCAGCACTAGTTTTCCTGGTTTCCAGTTAGTTGCTTACTCCCTTCCAGAGAGGAGCAGAGAACATCATTGTTGATCTCTGCTTTGCAGTTCCTGTTATGTGGAGGGCGCCTCATGGGCATCTTGGTGATTCATATTTACTGTAGTTTATTGCTCAACATGTGTCTGAGTAATCAAACTTTTTTGGGAGTACCGTGTCCTGTAGCGCTGAGTATGATCCAACCTTAGCCCTGGATTTTGATCTTTTTTAGCAGTCAGCGCTGCCTTTTGTGTCTCACTGTTACGTTGTACAAGTCCGTTACAGTAATTTTGCTCTTGGGAACTGATCGTTTGGGAAATGATGCTTTGCACTGATCCAGTGCAACCTTTGGGTATGCGAGAACTTTATACTTGTAGTTCCCGATCCAGCTGGGAGAAATATCTCTGCACGTCCTTGTGCTCACTCAACTGTAATCGGCATGACCTAGACGTGACACTTCCTTTGCTCTACGGTTAAATGAGTGTTCTCTTTCCTGAGAGTGCTTTTTCATACTCCTTGAACACTGAGCTCCGCACAGCTCCTGATGCTGCAACTGGATCCTCTCTCCAGCCTTCCTGAACAAAAGGGCCGAGTTCTCCCACTCGTTTCTATCTCCTTCCGAGGCTCTTGTTCCTTTCATGCCTTGAAACCTGAGTCATGTAGGAAGCGGAGGTGACTAGTAAGTGAAGTGAATCCAGCTCGGTGAAGGCATTTTATGAAAGGGTAACTGATGGAGCGCCAAAAGATTTGTCTCTTACAAAACCAGATACATGCACAAACTGCCAGCGGATGCGGTCTGACTTTTTTTTTCAAGCTGGTTTTGCTATTTTTGGGGTAGAACGCTTGAAAGTATTTGGCACGTGGCATTGAGTTTCATGTAGTAGAAAAGTGAGGAATTGCAGCAACTGCACTTCAGTATCTTCTAGTGTTTGTTCACAACAAGTAGGACTGTGGTCTGAACACCTCCTCGACAGGGAGGAAGAGGAGGAAGGAAGAGCTCTGTTACTGCATGGAACAGCAGTGCGAGCAGAGCCCAGACACTGGCTGGGCAGGAGCAGCAGTGGGCTCCTTGGAAGGCAAGTAGAGTGGAGGACAGAAAACGGGTCCATTAGAGGTGTGTTCTGCGGGGACGGGGTTAACTTGCACTCTGTGGGTTAGTGCTCTTACTGTGCTCTCCATTGGTTTTTGGAAATGGCTGTCAGGACACTTCCTCACATACAGGTGTTTAATAATGCTGGCTGACCTTCCCTCTCTGCATTGTAATGCTGTCTTTCCATGACAGCAAATGACAATAAACCCCGTCTGTTTTATCATACTGGTGATGTCGCTTTGTCGACTTGAATATTGGATTATCATCATTAATAGAAGCTGTTGCTTAGGAAGCATGACAGCATGAATCACTTGAGTGAGGAAAATTTATGGATAGGGCATGTAAGTTAGTCTTGCAAACTTTTTTTCTTTTTTTAAACTTTAAAAGACAAATTGGGATTCATAAAGTGAATTAGATTTATCTCTGCCCATTATGCTTTGTGTGATGTGACTACTACCAGCTAGATGAAAGAACCATTCACTAATAGGCAGCTATTCTTTAACCTGTCCATAGGGAAAAGCTGCTCTGAATCCCCAACAGCTTGTAATTGCTGTTGTGTATGAGCAGAAAGTTTTATAAACTAGCTAAACTCTAGAGTCAACTGTAACATTGTTTTTTACTTGGGATTTTTTTTATTCTGTTCCTTTACTTGCATGCTTCTCTCTAAAGAAAAACAGCCCAAGTAGTGCTGCCTTTGAGAAACCGATGGAAGAATGAGAATTAGTGCAGATTGAGCATATGGATTCTGATGAATTTAAAGGGGAATTGTGGTGAAGGAAGGCTGGTATCTGGGAGTTAATCACTAAGCAGTAATTTACACTGTCTAATAATATCCTGTTTGTTTTGGTGTAACGAAAAAATGACTAGTGTTCACTAGAGAAGATGATATTGCTCATCACATGGCAGTGCAGGAGCCAGTGCCAGGCTGTACTCTGCAAGTCAAAGAGCTGGGGAGTACGAAGGACCAGTGAAATTGTCACAGTGGTTGTTTATGTGGAAATGCATGTTTTAATGAATTCTTTAAAATACAAATGAATAAGAAATTACAAGAAATTATTTGAATAGTAAGAAATTATTCTTGAATACATTAGATTGAACTTTACTTGCCTATGCAAAGTTCGTCTTTGAAGCAGTTTGGTGAAGGAATGTACCAGATGTTTGTTCCTTTTCCTGCTTAAAAATAAGTTTTTGGTTATGGGTTTAAGAAAAGCGATTTGGGAGCGGAAGAGAAGCCGGGTAGTTAAAACCAGCACGCTGGCTGTTATACAGATTTTTTTATTATTTTTTTTTTTATCTCGCAAAACTGCATTCGTACCATTTTGCCAAAACGGGTATAATGGCCGAGAGACATTTGTGTTTGTAATCCCAGTTTCTGGAGAATTCTCTGCACTTGGTGTTGCTGTTCCAAGTTGGTTTACAGCTCAAAACAGGGATTCCATCTCAGAAGAGCTTTACCCAAGAAACAATACAGAAAAACTGACATGACATCTGTTTTATTTCTTAATTTTTAATTTTTATCTCTTTTTTTTTCTTGTAACCTGGCAGCAGTAAACAGAGACAGGCAAACCAAATTTTTACGTTTGAGGCTTTTGCCTAACTGACAGTGGAGATGAAATGCAAATAAGTGGGTAAACGAGGAATACGATAAGCAGTTGCTTTCTTGGAGTTGATGTTTCTGAGAAATAGACTGTCCGTGGTGTGGCAGCACACTGATAGGATAATGTCAGAGTGTTACTTTGGTTTTAATAGGGAAAATTTAAGAACCCTTTTCTGTGCATAAAATATCTTTTTGCAATATGGAAGGCTTTAACATTGTGATTTGTGAAAACAGAGTATGATGAAATCTTTTTGGCATTTTAATTCTGATTTAAAAAAAAAAACAAACCTGAACTGGAATTGCTACCTCTTATCTGCATGCGTGTCTGTCTGAAAAACTTTCATTAAAAAGGCCCCCTCCCCGGTCTGTCTCGTTACCTGCAGGGAGGAGCCCACTTGAAACAATAATTCCTTAACACCATCTTGCATGAAAAGTGAATGTTGCCTCCTTTCTGCAAACACGCTCTCTGTATGTTTTAAGAACAATAATTTGGATTCCAAAATCTGTTAAAAAAAACCAAACAAACCACAATTCCACCCCTCCCCAACCCCTTTTGCCCATTTACTGAAGGTACAGTCTGTATCTACTGCTTAAGTCTCTGCCAGGTTGTCCCATCAGTGTCATTTCTCCCCAGCTTTGTTTCAGTGCTTTATATTCTATATATAAAATGTGGGTATACTTTTAAAAACCATTTCCTTTAAAATATTTCTGGGGTAGAGCAGTCTGTCTTGATGAAGGCTGTACATGAATCAACCTCTTTGTAACCTATGTTACAGTAAGAATTTTAGGAATTTCCTTTATTAGGGCCCGTTAGTATACTGCAGCCACTGAGTGAGCGGCATTGATTTCTAGGTAAAACAGCCTGAAATTGCCTGAAATTTATGGCATATGCCAACCTTCTGTACACTACTCCTTTTCAGTACGCAAAACCTAAATATCCTGAAGTTGGTCTCTTACTGGCAAATGTTATCCCACATTTAATATTTATTATATTCTTTGTGGAGAAACAGCAATTTGACTCTGAAACTGTTTTTCAGGTTAGTTGACTGCCGCTAATGGCAGGGTGAAATGTGTTGAGGAGCAGCTGCGAGGCTGTCCGACGGCGAGGGGACTGCTCGAGAAGCTGGGCTTGCAACATCATGGGCCAGTGTGTCACGAAGTGCAAGAATCCTTCTTCTACCCTCGGCAGCAAAAATGGGGAAAGGGAATCCAGCAGCAAGTCACATAGTAAGAGAAGTGCAGTCCACAAAGACGACCACGGTTTGGCTTGCGGGAAGTCTTCAGGAGATATACTGGTGAATGGGACAAAGAAAACAGATGCTGCTGTGGAGTCTAGTCAGCCTCCAACGTTTTCTGAAGATACAAAGAAAGACTCTGTTTCCAGTGCAGAAGAATCTTCGCTCCAAAGGATCGGGGAGTTATTTAGGAGGTATAAGGATGAACGGGAAGATGCCATACTGGAAGAAGGAATGGAACGATTTTGCAATGACCTCTGTGTTGATCCCACTGAATTTAAAGTGCTAGTTTTGGCTTGGAAATTCCAGGCTGCTACCATGTGCAAATTTACAAGGTTAGTTCTTGTAGAACTTGTAATTATTTTCATATGTTAAAGTATATCCTGTCATCTGTATGTTGGAGAGACAGCCTCATTAGCTTCACTTATTCCTTCTAACACTTGCATTTTGATCAAATTAATTCCTGCCACTGCAGAAGGTAAGCTTTGTGTTGTATTTCCCTTCCCCTTACGCTGGATTTCAGAACCAAAAATGTGGTTTTGAACATAATGCTGCTAATGATGAACAGTACAGTGAGATTCTGTAGACATTCATTTATTCTTGATTTACCAAAAGCAGTTCTACTGTACCCAGCATTATCTTGGTGATGAGATTGGACACTGAAACTAATTTTTGCTTTAAAGTAATGTGAGATTTCTTAGTAATTGCTACCAACGCTGTGACAGGATGACAGACTGCGTCCTAGGAATTGTTCCTGCCCAGCCACTGTTACACTTAATGTCTTTTTCCAAGAGTAATCCTATTAAAAGCATAGAGAGGGAAGGAAACGCAAGGTTTTTGACACTGGTAGCTGTCTCACACTGGCTGACAAGTGATTGGTGTTTGAAGGGCTGTCTGAGCTTCTGGACAAGGGGGTCAGTCAGCAGGCTTTTTATAGCACATGTGATGCCACAGGAAACGACAGAACAGCTAAAACTTACCAGGAGAAAACCCCACAAACCTAACCCAAAACTACAACAGCCTTCCTCCCCCGAGCTTGATTATCAATGTCCAGGTAAGAGCAAGGAAAGACTTCTTCATAGACTTGCTGAGAGAGAATTAATTTTTTAAGTTTTTGGTCTATCTCAGTTGGTTTGAGTAATGCTGCCTATTTTTCCTCAGCTAATAACTTTCAAAATTACTTAAGTGTCCTGAGCCTTGAACCAAGCCTCTGCAGTGCACTGGACACAGACAGCTTTTCCAGCATCTTCGCAGCCTTTGTGGATGTGGGTGTGCGTCAAATGGATGAGTTATTCTGGAATGCAGATGTGGATTTACTAGAGGCTGTTGGCACACGTATTTGCTAATGTGGAAAAGGAATTGCAAGTAGTGTCTGTGATTCTGCACAACCACCATGAGTTTTATTAACATCGTTTTGATTTTCTTGGAAAGCTGGCAGATCTAACGGTGAGAGGTTACCCCGAACAGTGTGCTCCATGATGCAAGTGCTGATGGGCTTCTTACATCAAGGAAAGCAACGTGATCTCCTGTTCTCCTAAGCACTGCCCCATCTCCTGTCTTCCCTCCAGCCCGTCCCGCGCGGAGTCTGCTGGCTCTGCTTAGTACTGGCTGGTTATAACACTTGCTCGTGAGCATTAGAGAAATCAGCGCTAACCATCTACCCGCTTTGCCAGATTATTAGTAGGCTAATTAGTACAGGACTGGTGCTTCGAGCAGTGTTTATACAATGCGTTGTAGCCTGTGTTGTGTGATGCCATGCTCCCTTCCGCTCTCTCAGCAGGTGCCTTTGCTGACCGTCACTGTTGGCGCCCTTTTTATTTTTCAGGCTGGAAGAGCAACCAAAAACCACAGGAAAGCCACCAGTGAACTGCTCTGTCCCTCGGGAACAGCTCACCCAGAGCATGGGCAGTATTGAATCAAGCTGGTTTATATATGGTGCTTCAGTGCATAAATGTGGTGTTTTCAGACATTTGGCATTTATTCTGTGGTAAATTTTATGCACTTTTTAATGTGAAAGGCACTGGATGTGGTATTATTGAGTTGTCAGAAAGCCAGACAGCAAAATGTCTTTCAAATGCTAACGGTGTCCCAGCAGATCTGAATGGTGTCTGTGGTCCCTCAGGCCATGAGAAATTTCTTGGAAACGTCTCCCCTTCCAGTAGCTCCCACTGCCAAGATCCTTGTGCCACCCAGGCTGAGAGCACACCTTGTCTTGTCCAGATAACCCTCTTTTGCACCCATTTGGCGTGGCTGAACAGAGATGGGAAGTGTTCAGCGCGTGAGGTCGGTGGGAAGTGCTTCCACTAATTTCTCTTTCTTGCTTAATAGGAAGGAGTTTTTTGAAGGCTGCAAAGCAATAAACGCAGACAGCATTGACGGCATTTGTGCAAGGTTCCCCAGCCTCTTAAATGAAGCCAAGCAGGAAGATAAATTCAAGGATCTCTATCGTTTCACCTTCCAGTTCGGCCTGGACTCTGAAGAAGGACAGAGGTCGCTACATCGGGAAATAGCCATTGCCCTTTGGAAACTAGTCTTCACCCAAAACAAGCCCCCCATTTTGGACCAGTGGTTACACTTCCTAATCGAGAACCCCTCAGGAATCAAGGGAATCTCCCGGGACACGTGGAACATGTTTCTAAATTTTACTCAGGTGATTGGACCGGACCTTAGCAACTACAGCGAGGACGAGGCCTGGCCGAGTCTCTTCGACACCTTTGTGGAGTGGGAAATGGAGCGAAGGAAAAAGGAAGAGGAAACCAAATGTATTACGTCTCCGGACACAGAGGGCCTGTGTGCGGAGGAACAGACTTAGCGGCATCGAAGCAGCAGTGACGGAAGGAACCTGTTGCCCTTCATGAAATGTAAACTCTGGATGTTTCTGGAAATTACCGAGGCTCCAGACTTTTCTACTTTACACCTTTTTCTGCCTTGTCTTTGAAAGGGCTCTAAAATGCTGTATCATGTTTTAGGCACTTTCTTAATTTTGGTTATTCCTTTTACTCTTGCCCTGAAATATTTGACCCTGGCTACAAGTTAAGCATTTTTGGGGTTTTTTTTTTTAAGACTTCAGATTAGTATAAGTAAGTCTGATATTTCTTGCACAATGTAGATCTTTTTAGTTAGGTTAAATTAACATTGCTAAATTATACAGTGCCAGATTAAGTTTTTCATACTACATCTGTCAGGGCAGGTCTGTACTGTGTGTAGTGCTGTTTACATTGTTGAAATTTTAGGCTGTAATAATTTTAAGGTTTTATACCAAGATGAACAGCAGTGTTAACTGTTAAATATAAATGCATTAATCCCCCCGGTAATAAGGCTCTAAAAACCAATGTAAGCAACAGCTTTTTGTAATATGGCTAATTGACATTTTAAAGCTAACTCTTAGCGAATGAGTCCAGACCATTCCTTTTTTTGGAGTTTCAAACTAAACGTTGGGATTGTTTTATAAAATTACTGTACCTGTCAGTCAACTGAGTGGTAGATGACGATTTGTATCTAAATCTCTTACACATCACGTAATAAAAGAGCAGTACTACCTCAGTTTTATTGAAAGTGGACTTCTTGATGGACTTCCATTTTCTCTGGAAGTTGTATTTTTGTGGTTTCATGAGAATATTTTTACTTGACTAAAAGAACCAAAGGTTCTGCTTCTTAAGTTTGCTAAACATTGACAGAAGCAACACATAAACCCTAAGTCTTCAAGGAAAACTGTGGTATAATTCTGCTTTAATTTGTTTGATTTATACCTAAAGTATTATCTTACTTGTCTGGCAAGCACAGTACTTCTATGTAAGGAACTATCTTTTGCATTAATATTGACAAACCAATTTTTTAAAACCTATGTTTAATTGCTAAATCGCAGTTAATACTCCACACTTTCTGGAGCAACAATATCGGCATCTGATGACAAAGTGAATTCTTAATGTGTTCTTAATGACAACAGTGTAGATGAGTCATTTTTAGACTGATTTGATAATATTTGGATAGGAGTCAATTTATTATTTTACAATGCCTGTATTGGGACTATTTGCCTGTTGAAACTGTTGTGACTTAAAGGGAGTTTTATTAACACTGGTTGAAACTTTTTTGGTTATTGATGCTACCTTTTTCAATTTTAGTATGTCAACTTTTTTACACCTTTTGGTAAAAGGGATGATTGCCAAGGCTTTCTATAGAGCTAAGTACTGGCTTAATGAACTTGATACACTTCCATTTCACACCTTTTCTTTTCAGAGCTGCATTTCAGGATCATAAAACGGCTTCAATTAAAAAACAAACCGAAAGAAAAAAACCCTGGACAGTTATCCACGGCATCTAATGGGTTTTGTGATCTAAGGGTTTTAAAGCTAAAGGGAAACAGAGTATAAGTGGCGAGCTTCTCAGTGGGTGCAGGATGGCTTGCTTTGCACGTCTGCTGTGCCCCAGAGGGGTCAGCAGGGAGAGGAGGAGGAGGATCTGCCTGAATTCTGTCACTGGCTTTGCTGGTGTGCAGCCTATGCAATAGCTTGGGTCTGAGATCATAAATCACTAACACAATGTGGGTACTGAAAACTGTTTAAAAACAAACCCACAAGCCACAGATAGCATCTCTTTCATCTAATAAAAGGAGAGTTTGGTCCATGCTGCTTCTGCAAGCTCTTGCTGAGAGATGTGTTAAGCTGTGGAAAACAAATGTAGTTGTTCCAGCTGCAGCTGAGTCTGTCTCTTTGCAGGAGGGGAGCCCTGAACGTGCTGTATTATAGGGAATATACCCAAAGCTTTGTCTTTGCTACTATAACCTTCCAAGCTGCCATGGCACAAGCACTGTTTGGCACCAAAATCTTACTCTGATTTGATGAGCAAAGCAGGCTGAAAGCACTTGTGCTGGTATAATTGAATTTATGGTGAGACTTTTCCTGGTGCTGTTATTTTAAAAAAAGAGAAAGAAAAATTCCCCAACAGAGACTGCTTTGTTAGCAAAAGTTCCAAATGGAGACTGATTTGATAGTAAATGAAGACTGTATTTATAAGTTTGAGACTTCTCATTCATTCAGCTGTTAAATGCTTTGTTCATCACGTCATTTTCTTTTTTTTTCCCTAAAGGAAATTTAAAATATCCAGAATGTGAAAACTAACTATTCAAATGGATAGCCAGTGCACACACGTGCACACCAAATCGTGGCAGTGGCTGCAGCTGATGCATGCGCTGAACTGCAGCAGCTCCAAAGGATGAGGGATAGAGCTCTTCAAGGCAGGTGTTTTTCTTGTGCTTTGAATGTGGATTTGTGGTAAGGACATAATTTGTAGCACATCAAGGCTTAGCCTGGTTTGGTGAATCAAATGTAATACAGCTTCTTTGTAAAGATAGTGGTGGTGAATATAGAGGAAGGGAAAAAATCTTGTTTCCTGTTGGGGAAAGGACACAGTTGTCAGTGGCTCAAGTCTCGTACTTTCAGTACAAGAGAAGAACCTTGCTTTTGTTCTGCTGCTTTCAGCCTCACAGGAGCAACTCCACTCGTTGGATAGAATACTTGCAAAAATAGCCAAGTGATCTGTCTAGCAAAGAACCATTTGTTTTTAGCCTAACTTCAGTTTTTTAATTACCATTTACAGGATGCAAGCCAGACCTGTATCAGTTTTAAACTCCTGAACCAGGAGCTGAAGGTCCAACTCTTGGCAGTGCTGGAAGTGAGAGAGGGGTCAGACCTGCCCTTGGATTGTCTGGGGATTTCATGATCCTAAACGAGAATAGCCCCTGCTCTGTTACGCTGGTACCGGTACCTGTGTGGGAGTGGGGTTTGTACATGTTTCTGAGAAGTTTTTAACAATGTTGGAGCCTCTGAAAATATGCTTGTTTAATGGTTAAACTGTGAATATCTATGGAACAGGCCAAATACATTCACTCTTCATTTTTATATAATTTAAATCTTTATTGTGTAGGGCACAGGACTGTAGTGAACAGTGATGCTGATGGAATCCTTGAAACCATTGCAACTATTTAATTATTTTTTTTTAATTAGACTATGCAGTAGAAAACTCGATGCATGTATTGAATCTGCTGCAACTTGGGATAAATAACTATAGATAACTATAGAGATAGTTTTAGTAATATACTGGAAAACTGGTCTGACGTCCACACTCTGGCATTTTATTGCCTTCCCTTATATGCAAAGAAATATAACTCCTGTAAACTTCATTCCTGAGTAATAAAACACTGACCACCTGCCTCATATTACAGTTTGCAACACCTTTAAAATTTGGCTCCCAGATCAACTGGAGGTTCAGTTATGCTAATTTTTACTGGTGTGGGTGCATTTCTGAGGTCAAAGACTAATTTATTGATTCAAGTAAGGATTTGAAAGATTCCGCCCAGAGATGGCCATAAAACATGACTGAGGAAATTAGTTGAAATTGAATGCTGAATTGTGAGTTTACTTGCTGCTGGTGCTATTCTATATGGATAATTATAGCTTTTTAATACCGTGTAATCGTAATGAAAGAATTACAGGAAAAATAAATGAAGGTGTGGCAGGTGGCATAAAATCAGATGGCTGAAGCTGGTGGCAGTTTGGTCTGTCCCAGGAGGAACCCTGGCTTCCCAGGGCTGGTGGGGCAGATCTCGATCAGCCTCCGAACCGCCGAGCACGTTTAAGAGCATGAAACGAGTTCTCCCTGCTCCGCTGCCGAGGGAGTGACTCGGGCTGGGCAGCAAAGAGACAGAGCCCCTCTTCCTGAGGGCAGGGTGGCTCTCGAGTGGGGGGTTTCAGAGCGCTGGGGGTGGCAGTCTGTGTGACTTTTGTTTCATCCTTGCATGTCTGTCAGAGCCTGAAGAACCCAGGGCTCCCAGGACAGGTACTGGCCTGTCACCTGTGGTTCCCAGACATGGCTATGCACTGACTAGTGACTTTAGTATCTTCATGATGTTGACAACATAGGTATCTTCCTTACAGTTCTAAGCCTTGTTTCCCAAAAAAAGAAACCCAGCGAAGTTAAAGAAACACCATGTAATTAATCGCCACCTCCGTCATGATGTAATTTGTTGGCTGAGGTTACATCATTCCCATTCATTGGAAAATAATAGTCATTGTGAGTTTCTGGGTCTCACAGCCTTGTGTTCTGCAGTGTGATCCTTTTTTAGAAGATCCTCAGTAAACTGAGCACCCAGTTCTTCCCTCGAGCTCACTCTGCTCAAAATGTGTGCATGTGAATTTAGCCTTTCATATTAAAAAGGAAGATGCTTAACCTGAAACTTAAAGTTCTTCAGGGTAGTGTTTCAATAACATAAATATTTTTTTCAAATAAGTATTGAAAGCTAAGTGTCTGCTTAAATTTTGTTATGTGCAAACGAAACCACCAGTGTTAAACCTTCTCTCTGGACTATTGAAGATTGAATCTTTGGTTTTATATTGTCAATTGAAGTGAAATACATGCGATTGTAGGACAGAAGGCTGTAACTCCTTCATCATGAAGTACATAGGTATCTCTACCTCTTGTTCTTAGACTTGAATAGTTTAAGGTTACCATCCTTTGCTCCCAGGATTTTAAGCCTGGATGAGTAATCTATTTTTTTTAATTGACCCAAGTTAAGTATTATCTATTTGCCATACTTTTTGCTATACTGCTTTTAATCTGCATGCAATTGACCCTGTGAAAGGGAGCCAAGTCAAGCTGCAAACAAAGTGTCGGTCCTCCTGGGTGCTAGTTTTGGAGTGCAATAGAGTGACCGACTGGAGCTGCATCACGTGTGGCTCAGGGCCTTTTCTCATCACACATCCTCTTCCCTGGTCTGGGTCCCTGTACTGACAGTAAATTGAAGATGGAGCAGCTGCTCCCCAGGAGGGAGCCACCAGCCTTTTCATTTGCCCTCGAAAAACTTTAGGAACCCACCTGATGCAGTGCCATGAGTGTATTTTTCTTTTGATGAAAAATACCGTGTTTCGTTCCATCGGGCTGGACCTGTAACAACCAGCAAAGATGGGAGCTGCAAAAGTGTAACAGCTAGACCCATCCTTTTCCTCCCTGAGGTCAGAATCTTGCTCAGGATAAAACCCTTACGCTTGAGCAAAACTGGAGAGTTCTTGGGTGTTGTGGAGATGCCGGCGTGGCGTCGGTGCTGGGCTGTATTCACTCATGTGTTCAGGTGCTGTCTCTTTTTCAGACAGCACGTCCGTGTCCCTTGCTTTCCTCCCGCAAAGGAAACTGCAACGATTCCTGTCACTGTAAATCCCAAACAGATGTTGTGCTGCAGCAACTGTTGCTACAGGATTCTTCTTCCAGTTCGAGGTTTGCTTTTGGGCTGTGACCTCTTGCACTATCTGTACGGGCACGTGTTTGGAGAGAGCGGCGAGGCCTGTGAGAAGATAGGTAAAGGAGCATGAAGGTACTAGTCCTGCTAACAGCTTGCCTTAAATCACTGAAATTACAGCAGTTCCTCACTACTGTTGCAATCCTCAGTCTTTCTGTAGATAGGTTTTTTAATCCAACAGGTTCTGGAGGTTAGACAACTTTTTTTTATTATTATTTTTAAAAAGCTTCTATCTTTGCGTAATTGCACTCTGCAGATAAGCCCTTTCTGGACAACTTGTCATTTCACACACAGACAGAAGAAAACCCCTCCGTCTCTGATGTTCTTGCTGTAAAATGTTGTGGGTTTTTTTTTTTCCCCTGTAAATTATATTTGGACTAAAGGTTGCCTACTGTTGAATTGGTGTGTTTACTTGAATGTTGCCATTTTATGCAGTTACAGCTGCTGAGTTGCTCTTCTCTGGGCCTGTGAGAGGGGAGATGGTGTGACCAGAGGTGGCAAACCCGCACAGAGGATCCCTGGAGCTGAGGGCTGGCTGCTGTTTTTATACTCCCATATGTATTACATATTAGAGGACTTAACGGAATAGTGCTTAATATTTTGAAGTTGTGACCTTTTTAAGTCACGCTAAACATAGTTATCTTTAAAAATACGCTTGCTTTCTTATCTCTAAGTTTAAAACAGTCTTTAAACAAGGCAATGGGCTGGCAGGAGTGGTCGAGGGGGCCCGGTGCTGTTAGCTGTTGAGTAACTCGAGTTCCAAGAGACGTGGGTGCAGGTGGCAGGATTAGTCCTGACCTGGTGCTGCCAGGGTCTGCACTGGCTGGTCTGAGGGCGTGAAGCACCTGGAAGCCCTTGAGGGGCTGCGTGGAGGAGAAGGGTCAGCCTGGGAGAGCTGGTTGATGCAGCTGGATTTCTTGGAGTTCTCACTTGTGGATCTTGGCCCCAGTTTAGCCTCAAGTCACCCTTTACGGAAGGAATGCATTTTGATAGTGTTTGCTCCCAGAGAAGTAACTAATTCTAACTAAGGAAATAGTCACGTGTGAATACACCTCGCGGTTCCTCAGCACACCAGCGAGGGTAGATAGGGTCAAATCTGCCGGTCTTTCTGTCAGGAGTGGTTTTTGCCTTTTCAGACTTAGCCAAGAGATAACCATGGCTGATCCCATTGCCCTGCTCTGGGAAACGATGAATGTATTGCGTGTCGCGGGGCAGACCCGTGCTGCCCCTTTTAGACAGCAGTATCAGAAGTGCTGTGTAAATGTAATGCTTGAAAACGGCTGGAGTAAATTCTGTTTCGTGTAGGATCTTTTTTTAAAGGGACGTGGCCAAACTTGAAGCAATGACCTAGAGGAAAAGTGGGAGAAGTCCAAGATGACGCATCTACTGAGTCCCATTTGGTTTGTAGTTTTACAGTTACTTTTCTTATATCAAATTTTGCTCACCGTTGTTGTCTGGAACAGAATGGAAACAGCATCTTACAGAATGTGCAATCTAAGGCACAATGCAAATAGGTTGTGATAAGAAGGTTGTCTTTACTTGATAGCAATCCTGAGTGCAATGTTTTTGTCGTGTTCCTTTTGGAGGAAGAGCATTAAGTGCAGTCTGAGGTTTTTCTTTTCTTATAAGCAAAGCATTGGTTTGTCCATTACTGACTTCTTGTGGAATTTGTGCCAGATGTATATTAAATATTTTGGTGCTTTTTCTAATCCAAGATGCCATTCATTTACCTGTGAGATTATTGTACTTCTGTATATTTAAATGACCAATCCCTTATAGAAAAAAAAAAAAATCCTTCAGTCACAATGTATCCTGACTACTGTAGCTTGTAAATGTTCCAAAGCTTCTGGGTTTCCTGTATTCCAGTAAAGTCTGAGGGGAGGGAGGGGAGCGGCTACAGAAATCTAACCCACTGGAGAGGGAACTTGCACGCTGTTCTGTGCATTACTGAACAAATGGAATAACATTTGTGGTGTTTACATGACACGTTGGTGTTCACTTTTTTTTGTGCTCAAGCTTTGTACAAAATGTCTTATTTAAAGCTGAAGTCCTTTTTAAATTTTCAATTAAAAGGGGACAAATTAATTATTTTTTCATGCCTATAAATAGGACTCTTGCTAGTTTTATTTGTCATCTCCAGAGTTTCTCAAGCAGGAATCCTGGATGCTTACTAAATCCTGCCCCAGTCCTTGCAGGGAGTTGACCACATCATTTTTAAGTGCATGGAATGAAAACTAGCTGAGTTGTTGTTTTTTTTCACCTTTGCAGTGCAAGGGCCTACAATAAGGAGATGCTGGATGGGAACAGTCTTACGAGGAGTGTGCTCTAACGGCGGGATGAGCGCTGGGGTCAGTCTGACGGTCCCCCCCTTCCCCTGAGCTGCCTGACTCTGGTCCCTGCTGGGCTGGGGATGGCAGCGGGGACGGCAGCGCTGGGCTAGGGGACTCCAATTCTATATTAGCAACTGGCATTGATGCTTATACCAGTTTGCAAGAGCTTGACACCCAAAGGGTGTCAAGCTCAATGGGAGAGGATTAAGTACCTTTTTAAAAAAAAAAACCAAAAAAAGGCAGCATGAATCTTGCTTAATAATATATGCCATTTCAGCAGTTTTTTGAGGCTTTGAATTTAGGTATGAAAGACACTGACGTGAGCATCCCCTGCCCGCTCACCGCTGCTGCCTCTGGGCTAGTGCTGTATTCGCCTTTCTCTCCCTTGCCTTTATTTTTGCAGGCTTCTCCATACAGCAACTCCAAATTCTACTCCACAAGCTGCTCTTTGCTCAAGAGCCCGGCTCAGTGAACTTGGGCTTGAAAGTAGGTGGGTTTAAATATTCTATCGGCTGTATTTAGTAATTGCTGGAATAATAACTATTTCAACTTTAGCTCAGCCTACTCTAATTTATTACAAGAAATCCTTTGTCTCACACTCCTTTTAATTTTTCTGAGTGCCGAAAGCTCACCTAGGCATCCTCCTGCTTGGAAATTCAGTGTGTTACCAGGAGATGGTCAAGCAGCCTTTATTTTAGGTGGCAAAGGCTGCAAAGCACAGGTCTGAAGCTGTCAGGCTGCAAATCGCCTCATCCTTCTGCTTGGTGGTGCAGTCTTCCTGCAGCTCTGCACCTCCAGCGCCTGCTGTAAGCGAAGATGTGTGAAGTTCCCACAGACATGTGCTTCCCTCAAAATGGCCCTTACCCCTCCCACGGCCACACTGGAACTACTTTTTTTTCCTTCTTTTTTTTGTGTGTGAGGGGTGGTCAGGGAGGGAGGAGAAAGTGAAGATTGTCCAAGAAGTATGAATCACCAATTCCTCCTTTCCATGAACTGAATACAGTGCTTTCCCGGAAAGGGGGCAGCGATTCTACAAGGGAGCTGGAACAGCACGCTTCCAGAAATCCACACAATTCCAGAGAAAGCCGGTCACTGCTGAGCAGCTGCCACAGGTACTGCTGGTTTACAGCCTGTGATGGTTCAGTGAAGACAGCCCAGCTGGTATGTCAGTCCCTGGCAGCGAACGAGCATGGAACAGCCTCTGCTCTGCCCCGGCTCATCTAAGCACTGGCCCAGCTCACCCACTGCCAAGGGAAAGTGCCACAGCAAAAAGGGTTAATGGAAAAGGTTTTTTGCTTTAAGATGTTTTGAATAGATTTTATTTTTAGGCTTTGTAAAAGATACAGAGTGAAAGCCTATTGTTCGTATGGAAAGAGATCTTTACAAAGACATCAATATTTAAAGTAATTAAAAATATCTTAACAAAAGACTTTGCTTAAAATCTTGGCAGTTTAACAAGCACTCCTCCCTCTGTCATCTTTTATTCCCATCAGACCAAGGCCAGACTGGGATCCATGTGTGCTGCAACACAAAGAAGAGGTGTGTTATTTCTGGTTGGGGCAGTTGCTGGTGGAGCAGGGAGAAGCCAGCAACCCTTGGGGGCAGCAAATGGAAAAAAAACCAAACCTCTGCATTGTTCCCACCCAATTTTTTTGGCATTCCTTTTAATCAAGATGCCTCCTCTGGACTGGAACCTCTTCCAAGCCTGGGCTGGAGCTCCCTTCCAGCCCACCAAGCAGCCTGTGAGACTTGTGGATGCAAAGTCCCAAATCCACCTGTTCTGCTGGTGGGTTTCGTACCTCTTGGTGATGTGAGACAAGTTTATGCCACGTGAGGCTGGTTTGCGGTGGCCCTTGAAAAGTAACTTTAGACCAGCTGAGACCAGCAAATCGCCTGGGAAAGACACACGGTGTGGACTGTAACTCCACAGCCACCCTCTTCTCATACCTTTCTGGTGGGGCTGACAGGCTGGTGTGCACAGCTGAGGTGACACTGTGCTGTAGAGAAGAGGCAAATCATCGCTGAGAAACGTAAAAACCAACTCAGCTGTAGCCCAGAAGGCAGCAGATGATGATGAGAGGACCAGGGGCACTACTGAACTGCCCACAGAGCTCAGCCCTGTTTAAACTGAGGCAGTATTTGATACCCAGCTTGTGCCAGAGACCATTTACACAGGGCTACGTGCAACCACCACCTCTCTAATGCGGTAGGAATTGCTGCTGTCTCACTCTGTATGCTATTATTCCTTGCTGCTGGTGGTGGGGGTAACAACTTAGTGAGCTTTATTTAAGAAGACAAATTATTTAAAAAAAATTCTTTCTTTAAAAAAAAAGTTATTAGAACCTGAGCAATTAGAGCAAATCACACCAAGAACAGCCCTTAGCATGACAAATCTGCTGAAAGGGTTTGTCACTGGCATTATGCCTAAATATACTCTTGGCTGGGGATGCAGCTCCCTTCTAGGGACACTGTTGGTGCAGTGCAGGGTACAGCATCACAATTCTCAGGAAGCCTTTCAAGTAAGAGGGGAGCCTGGCTGCTCAGCTGAGTGCTCTGTCTCCCTGCTTCTATTTCAGGGTATGTCTTCTGTCCCCACAAGGGACAGTACCCCTTCTGTTGAAGGGAAACTGAAGAAAAGCAAGGGTATATGTGACCTTTATTTGACTGGCTGAACAGTGACACAGTGAGAGAATGGAAAGACGACTGCTGAAATAAGTATGTACTCAGTAACTAAGGTCTTTCCTGGGAAAGATTCAACCTTTCTGGTTAATAATTGAGCAGTGAATGACTGGCAGTTCAGGCAGGAAGCCCACCCCATCTGGAAGCATCCCCAAGAGTAGTACTGAAGCCCAACTCAAACTCTTGGACTTGCCCCCTCCTATGAAAGCTTATGGACTCAGTCAAAGTGTTCCTTTTTCCCAATTGTGTCCCTCAGGTAAGAATGAGGGCATGAACCACCTCCTTGATCAGCTATGGCTGAAGCACATGCATCAGGGTATCACAAGACAACAACTGGTAGATGGGGCCTTGGCTGCAGCAGTTAAGCGGTTTTACACAAACAAAACCAAACTGCACCAAACCCACTTAAAAAAAAAACAACTGGCTGCTGTGGAAACTCTGTTTGATTCTCTCATGAGCAAATAAAACTTACCTTGCTGTCAATAAGGTTGAAACTTCGAACAGGGGAAGACAGATGAACTGAGAAGACCTGTATAATTAATCAACGCTGTGTACCTCAGCCTTGCTAATCTGGACCATCAGCTACATAAGTGCTTTCAGCACTTGTGCTTGTTCTGGATCAGGCATGGCTTACAGGCAGAGCTTACTGTTCAGGTTTTATTGGCCTAGCATGAAAATCAGCCTGAGTAAGTACAACAGCTTCTTCAGGTCTTCTCTCAGGCTTTCACTTCCTTGTGCAGGGTTTTATTTTTTAACAGAGGAAGATAAAAATATTTGGCTATGCATTGTCCTTGGGTCTTTGCAAAATAGGTGGCAAGTTACCTGTTCACTCCAGGAAAGAGGACAACGCAGAGGGTGTTATTCTGCAGACTTCTATAAAGCTTTTTGATATGGTGGTCTAACTTCTGCACCTTTTTCTTTAGATCCTGCTCCTGCATAACAGAATATAAGCATTAAAATCCCCGATTTATCTGTAGATCTGTAGCAATCACACTTTAAAGTGACTGACCCTCAGGCAGTGTCAGGGATGGAGCAGGTGAGGCCACCAGTGCTTCGTCACCGGCTGGTGTTTGGCAGTGCAGGGAGACCCACAAGCCCTACTCGAATGGCACCGCAGCTTCCTCCGAAAATGAGAGCTGCCACCAGAGCTGTTCTTTCCTGTACAGCTACACAACCAGTCACCTCTCCCGCTGACTCCCATACAACCTGCTACACCTGTACATGCTGTCTGCTCTCAAGTGGTTGGCTTCTGTTCCTGTGCAGCATCACTCACTGCCCTGAGCAGCTACGCTGGTTTGAAGGTTACACAGCACCCTGCAAACATCCCATTATGCTGATACCTCTCCAAAGCGCCTTGTGGAAACTGATCCTTGGCAGCCTCTGCTCCAGCACAAGGAGACCCTTCTGTTACATGCAACTCAGTCTCAGAGTTACCAGTCCTGGTTCCCAGGGCAGTAACCTTCTCACTAACTGCAACAAACATCAGCATCACCTTCAACTCACAGAGTCAGAGAGTTGCTGCGTTTTCTTGTAAGAGACGTTTCTTCTTTGCTTCCCATTGCTGTGATTCATTTGCCAAATCCATCTCCAGAGGTGACCTGAAGCAAGAGCATTCCTACTTCTTAGTCTGCTGCCCTTCATGGTCCAGCCATTTATAACTTCAAGGGCATCCACAGCACTCTGTGATGTCTGGAATTCTGAAACACAAAGAAAAGGGGAACATGCTTTGGCAGGGACGTTGCTGCCCTGTTCCTTGGCACCTGTAGGGCCGTGCTAAAGGTGTGGAGCAGGAGGGAGACAAGAAACTGAAATCGGAAGCAGAGCCTCATCTTGCTACCGGTAAACATCAGGCTAGAGAAATGCCAGTGAACTGCAACAGCACTCATCCAGTTGTTCTCCTCACCTTTTCAGAGGTGATTACTTGTCTGTGTGAAGCTGCACAGTAGCCAGACCTCATGCTGAGGTACTGGAGCCAATGAACCATCCTGCAACTTTTTAAAGTAAAGATATTCTTCTTTTTTTATTTAAGCAATTTTTTTTTCCTTTTAAATATTTAGCTGTAAACTGCTCCTCCAAACAATACATGCTTCCACTGGAGTATTTTAAATGCACACATGAGTTTTAGTAGCTCTTGCTGTGTCTGTGCAAAGTCCTCAGGGCTGCTGAATGAGCTTATTTGAAGGAAATAAGCAGGCTACTGCTACATGAAGCTACTTACTGAGGAAACAGCAGTTCCGGTGCTTTCCACTCTGGAGATCCTTTGGCAGGAACAGTGTTTCCAGGTCGTTTAACTGGCTGAATTCTTCTTGCAAGTCCTTCTCTGTTAGTGACTTCTTTAGACCCGCCACATAAATCACACCTTCATTTTCTACATCCAGTTCTAGTTCCTGTATCAAAACATCACAGTCCAGCGTTGCAGCAGTGACGGGTCTCTGGACCTGGGGTGGATTCAGCAGGAGCAAACACAGCACATCAGCACAAGCAGCTCTGAGTCTCTATTTTTAATTATTTTCTCCCATTCCAAAAGTTGACAAGCTGGTTTCCCTTCCTTGAAAAAAATACAACTAATGAAGGCTAACTTCATTAGTCATGAAAAAGGAAAAGACATCATGTTGGTAGTGCAGAAACACTATAAAATTAGGAACCCCATACTTTGTATATGGCATTTTAACACTCTGTTATTTGGCTCTTCCTTTTAACACTGCAGTTGGAGGGAAGAATGCTTTCTGTACCCCCCTTCTGCTGACAGGCAGAAAGGAAAAAAGAGGGCTAAAACCATTTCTTTTTGGCCAGTGGCTCTAAATTGTCCAGGGACAGGAAGATGGTAACTGCACAACCAGCCAGCATTTGCCCAGACACTGTGCTGTGAGCAGATATTAAGAGAGACACATTGGATGCTCTTCCCATGCTCAACATAACTTAGGCTTTTGCTAATTGCGTTGTTTACCTTAATGCAGGATCCTGCTACCTCAGCTCCGTTTAGGCTTTCCACAGCAAGCTGGGCAGCTTCCAGCACTTCATATTGGATACAGACATAGGGCTTGAAACAGAACGATAAGATAATTCAGGCTTATCAATAACACACATTAACCCTCCCTTTTTAAAAGTCGGGTGTCAATAAAGGTTTGTTTTCTTTTACAAACAGAATATAAAAAGGTTTGGGGGGCAATACATGTAACATTCCATATACAGTAGTTGTTAAAAACAGCCTTCAATTAGCTCGTCAATGAATAACAACCTTGTTGCCTATCAGTTCTCTCAAGAGGGAGAAAAAGCATCTAGGTTTCTCCAATGCTCAAAGTCCTCTAGCTTGACCAGCACAGTTAGGCCACATGATCTGTGTTTATTCTTGTTATTGTGTGTAGCAGCTTTTAGATACCCTGAATGGTTGTGTAGCTGATGACTAACTACCAGAAAAAACCCCCAAACAGAATAACTGGTATTTCAGCAGTTCTAATCTGTATCTTTCCAAGAGATCACTCGGGCCTTCCATGCCTGTCAGCGAGCTTACTGCTTTGAGTGCTGCTCACCTGGTATGTTTCAGTTACCACTGTCAGAGACTGGATTGGTCCACACCTCCCAAATTCTTTTTTCACAGACTTCAGGCAAAAGCTTTCTTCAAAAGGACCTGCGTAAATTGTCAGCATGTCAGTCAGCTTGCTTCCCACCTGTTGGAACACAGATTAGAGAAGGAACTTCACAAAGCAAAGGAACTAACTACTTGGTGCCTACAGATGAAAAAAGGTCTCTTTCCAAGCTCAGCAATGAAGACTATTCTCAAAAAAATAGTACCTTTTCACGAAGTTCAGCAAGAAGGTGAGATGAAATGTTCTCTGGACCCAAACTGAACTGAATGATACTGAACGTGGACAGGGGAACGCCTTCTAAGGCTTTCTGAAGAATCTGGAGAGAAAAGAGTGTAAAGACTCGAAGAGGTATAAGACAATTGTGCTGCAAAGGATCAGAAACAAAGCTATTGAATTCAATTCCCAACTTTAATTTTCATTATTGTCCAAGGAAGCCCTCAGGCAGAAATTCTTCTTTAATGAGTCATAAGAGGATGTAGAGGATCAAAGCTTATTTCCGAAATGTTAAAATGGATTTAGCTAACCTGGTATTAACACTATTGCTAACAGTACTGTCAGCCAGCTTTTTAAAATAGGACTCATCTACCCACCCCCCAGAACAAGGACTCAACTACTTTGATGCTTGCTGAGACAAACCCACTCACCTGTTTGTTTGAAGTGCTCAGGTTACTCTGACACAGGCCAGAAGATTCTAGTTCCTGTCTGCCCAAAAGGAGGGGTTTTTGGCCAGTCACCTGCAAGCACTCTAAAAAACTAGCAGAGAGAAGCAAGCTGTGAATCACAGTACTTATCAATACGGTGAATTAAAAGCTTTCAAGAAGTGCTTGTCAAGATAAAAATTATACAGTTCATTAAAGAAATCTGAAATAATATTCTTGTCCTTGACATCAAAAGCACCCTAGAAAATGCTTTGTGAAATATAAGATGCAACTTCTGAAAGTTTTTCAGTGCTATGCTACAATTATTTGTGTCTCGCTGAAGATCCTGATGGCTTCTGAAAAACATAACATACTTCTTTCATTTTATTATTAAACTGAAGGAAAAACATGCATATTTGAGAATCTTCTTACCATGGTTTGGATAAACGTGGAGGCTCATTCAACTGTTGCTGGCCCCTACATCCTTGTGGCTGTAACGCAGCTCTTTTCTGTGAAACCTCAGCCAGTTTTTCAGTTGTCAGAAGCATCTCCAAGTTTAGTTCTGCTACCTTGGGGAAGGAAGAAGATTAGCAGTTGGCTTTCATCTCAGGTAATTGTAGCTAACCAAAAAGCAAATGCTTTCTCTGTGAGTCACCTCGGCACACTCCACAGCAGTGAAGAAACACAGACGTTAATTTTTTGCCTTATTATTTTCTGTTGTCATTTTCAAGCATGCAGCACTCACAGCATCAACCAGCAATCATCTCCAAAAAACTTCTCTCAGAAATCAACAACACAAGCAAGAGACTCATAAAACCAGCTGAATCACTGCCACAACATACGAGGTCTCTCACTTCTTTCATCTGGAAAAATGACAGGCATTCCTATAGGCTGGGAGTGTCTCAATCCTTCTTTACCCAATGCCCCTCTACACCACCAGCAGCAACGCTGACTCACGTCAGTGTTTGACTACTGAAACACTGGTAACGCTCAGGTTATTAAGATACCTGGATATATGCTGAAAGCAACAAGCTGCCAAAATTGAGGCCTCTATCACAGCTCCATTTTCTTTTAAATGAACAAGAGGATGGCCAGGGATGGTTTTTTCCTTCATAAGCACAACAACTTGTATGCTCTGTGATTAAGGACAGAAACCTTAATTAGATATAGCTACCTTTGCTGGTCCTTGCTCAATAAAGAATTGAGCCAATTCCAAAGCAGCTCTAGCATCTTCTGCAGGATCATGCCCAAGCTTCTGTTCACACTGAATCTCCTTCCTAGGGCATCAAAATCAGGTGTACAGGCAGGTTATCTGTTTTTCCACATTGATCAACATCCTGTCTTTTCTAAATTGGGTCCTTTTTGGGCAAAATAGCTTTCCCCTCTCCAAAAAGGATTTCAGTTCTGTGCAGCAGGATTCTTATGAAATATTCCCAAAAGTTACCACAAGAAATGTTTTTGCAATGTTGAGCAAAACACTGTTTACTGGGTTTGAAAGCAGCAGTGCTAATACTTGGTACTCTGATGAGCGACTATTTTTAATTTTACTTCTTCCCTGCCCAATGACCCAACTCACAATGTGCACACAGACAGGGAGGCAGCCTCCAACTCAGTGATAGTTTGGTGCTGCAGAGTATTAATATTCACTGGGTGAATGGTGAGAACTATACTGCTAAGACAAACTATCCAGTAGTAGCTAGTACGTCGAGGAATAGCATTTAAGTCAGTAAATTATACTTTCAGACATTAACCTTTCTTTCTTGCTAATTGCAACAGATCTCATTTGTGTGAGCTGGAGGGCCTTTGTTGCTCTACAATTCAATACACTACAGACCTGCAGAAAAGCTAGTGTTGCGAGGACTCAAATCTGGCCAGGTCACAGCGTCCCTGCTTGCTCAAAGATAACCCATTACGCTGCCCAATGTTTCAAGCAGGCAGTAAATTCTTCTTTACCATGTCTATTTGCACAACCTCCTCCTTTCTTTTGAATTTTAGTGAAAAAATAAAATAAAATTCTGATGCTACTAGTTGAACAGCAAGACCCTATGACCCACCATGGCAGTTTCTAATATTTCCCATGCCAATACGGTAATAATCTTACCCTAAAACAGCTTTGGCTAGAAATTTTAGCCTAAATCTTCGACCTTCACTTCTGGCAAAAAGCAATGAAGTATCAATAACACTGGGGTGGATCATCTGGAGGAGAGAAAACACCAGTTTAATTTAAGAACAGCAGTCCTATAGAACTGGGCAGTAGCTCCATTGTTATCTGTGCCTCTGCCTTTTCATTTCAGTTGCCAGTTTATCACTGACAGACAACTGGTCCACAACAAGAGAGGAGATGGGCATAATGAAACAAGCCCAACTCTCCTTTCTAACACTCTGTTGGGAAGATCTAGATTGGGTTAGAAAGACTAATTATGATTCAAGCATTTTAGGTTGGTTAAATTAAATACAGGAAGAACTTCAGTTCTTCCCATGACAGAGCTATCAGGAGCATCTGGACGAAGCAGAGAGGCAAAGCTTCTGTCACAACTGTATCTATGTCTGGACAGACTCTTCCTTTCTGTTTTGGTTCTGAACAACCCCTTGCAAGTTTTACAGATGTAAAAAGAATCTTTCTGTTTTAAATCCTTACTGACATAAGGCTACTCATAATAAAAAGCAATTAACAAGTGTTCACTAATAAAAACAGGAATTGTTTAGTTTTCAGGTCTGAATCAGTACCACAGGGTTGGGAAAAATACTCTTAAAAGTATACTCACTTCCAAAGCCTGAAGATCATTATTTAGAGAATGACCCACCAATACTGCATCACGGGGAAGCATTTTTTTTAGTCTGGTTTGGATGTCTGACAGTCTGGTTTTCACTGGAAGAAGCATTTCCTTTGTGATTCCTGAGAATCTGCAAAACAAAGTTGGATGAGGTAAATGCAACACATTAGCAACAGCGCCTGCTGGAGAGTATTACAAGTAGAACATGTAAAATACAAACTAATGACAGAATGCCGTTTCTGCTTTCTGTTCCAACATAAGGGGATACACTGCAGGTATATTAAACTGCTGTGAGTGCTACCATATTTGTTTCACAAGTTTATCTCTCTCTTGAGTGTACCTTATTCTTAAGCGATGCAGTTCTTAGCATCAGATAGCACAGGTAAGGAAATACTGCAAGACTGATGGTGGAAGGAGATGCTTCCAAGTAACCTGAGGGGATTGCCATGTCACCTCCTGGACAAAGCCAGGCAAAGTTCTGGAGAAGACAAAGCTCAAGTTTTGCCTGCTCTTGTTACAATACCGAGCCCAGCCCTAGTACAAGCTGATAAGCTGCTCTGTTCATTTTTTACAGATGAGCAGACTTAGCTCCAGAGCACAAAGATGCAGACTGAAATCCTGTACTCCTACCCTCCATCTTATTTTATAGCCAGCAGTAGAGAGTAACTTGCACCGTGTATCATTAATTTGTTAACAGAACTTTTCCTGGAACACTGCAGAATGGGAATGCTTCTGCTAAGTAGCCACAGGAGCACTATGTCGCAGAGAGTGTATACATATAGAGTGTATACGTAATGTTGGTTATTCTAATCACATCCTAAGAACTGTATTCCTAACACTGAGTGAATTCAGTAGCATCTGTGCAAACCAAAGCCTTCTAAAAGGTCCTGGATAACAGGCTTAATTTGAAAGGTTGCAGCTCTTAAAGAGGAGGAGATAAGAAACTTATGTGCAAGTCACCTGGTGCGGTAGTGCACTACTGTCCTTTCAGGTTTGACTAGTTCATTCAAGAGGCATCGACCCTGTGCATCCACCAAAGAGACACGAGTGACTTCATTCCCTTTTGCAGTCAGGCACTGTCAGGAAGAAGCAGAGGCAGTTGTTGAATCAGCATGATGCTGCCACTCAGAAACCTTAGCTGACATCTGATGTGGCTGTGGCCAGCATCACTACTAAGCAGTTACTCAACTCGGAGATCTACCACTCATAGCTAGTTGTTTTATATTGTAGAGGCTTCACTTTAATTGTTAAATGCCCACCATAAGCACAGCAAACACACAGGCAAGCACAACACAAAAAAAAAGAACATTTTAAACAACTGCCGATTTCACAGAATTGGTCTGTGCTCTGCCCTGCAGAGCTGTCACTGAGAACATCTTCACCAGAGAAGATGCACAACTTAAAAGCAGAGCCCAGGTTGTATCATTAGTTACTCAATGCTGATACCAAATAGGCATCTGTGCAAGGTCAAAACTGACCTAAAGGAAGGATCTTCAACATAGCATGCTGCCGGAGAAACTGTGATGGCTAAAGATGTGTGATAGGGAAGTGTCTTTCCTCTCCCAGACCTTGGGGAGGGCTGGGAGGAGGGATTCCACAGCAGCCTCAGGGGTCACTGCTCCGACAGCCAATGCAGAACTGAGTCTCTGCTGCACTGCTCAACATTTCTGTCTTGTCACCAGAACCCCTTCCCCACTCCTTCCCATGGCTGCCTTTAGCGCTGGTACCATCAATGAAGGGACTGGCAGCAGATATTAATATATCAGAAGTGGTTTAGCAAATACACAGGGTGGTTGGCTCACTTTGGAATAGCTGGTAAGAGTTTGGTTGCCTGACTACACTTTGTAAGGCCACATATTTATTTTTACCATTTCACAGTCCAGACCGAAGAGGGGGCTGCTGTCCGTCCTCTGCTGGTTACACTCCGTGCACACATAGCCATTGCAGCCGGGGGAGCCTAGAATGAAAGGGTACCCACGAGTAATAAACAGATCTCTCTCTTAAAACTCTTATGTCCAACCATATCACTAACTGTGACAAAAAAAAACAACACAAAACAACCAAACAAATGCCTTCAAAAACTGACCTTTTGTGGGATAGTCATTTTTTTTCTGCTCTTCTAAAGTTAGAATATAGCTCGTAAGGCCTCGTTTTTTTCCTCCGTATTTCCGAATGATGGGATCACATTGCAAGTCTGAGCTTTTAGAAATACATTCACTGCTAGTGGAAGTCAAACCTGTAAAATACAGAAGCATCTGTCAAGCTCAGATACCACTCCCTACTTGCAGACAGATTTCTGCAGTAGTCTGAAAGCTACAAGGCTACACCATTTCAAAGGAAAACACTACCTAGAACAATAAACTGGAGAGAGAGATAGACAGATAGATGCACAGACATCTATCACCAGTTTATATATATATCTATCCAGTTTATATCCCATTTATTGTGTGTATATATATATACACATACACACACTATATAAATACACAATACTACATATAGTGTATATACTATGTATAAAATGTTTGATATTCAGCATACTTTAATCTTACTCCCAGTTCAGCTACTGACACTGCTGGCTGATTCAGAAGCAAGTCAGTCCTGCATTCCTTTCAGGAACCGAGGGAACAAACTTGCCTCATAAGCCTGACAACATAATCATCTGTTACTTCATGTAAGCCGTAAAAGAAGTTCTCTTTTCTTTTCTACCTTCTCAGTGGAATTCCTTCCTCTAAGTGTTACCAGGACAAAACGTGCTCTAAGCGTGGCTCATGGAGAAGCAACCACTGCACTGACACCAGAATCCACGGGTGTGTAAAGATAAATTATCCTATAGGCGATTCTCTGCAGATTACACTTAAAAGAAAATATACCTGACATCTCAGACCTGTGACTGTGCAGTAGGTTTACAGTCATGATGCTAGAAGGCTTTGTCAATACACTGAAAGTAACAGCAATTCTCCCATTTAGGACTTGAATTCAAGATTCTTTGTTACACTTCTAACAATTTCGGTGATGCTGTAGTCTCTTGCAGGTTTTGTACAAGCCTGTGGGATTACAATCACTTCTATAAAGAGTATCAACACAGGAAATCTGTTGTCAACATACCCAAAGAAATGAGTCACTACTTAGCTTGAATCTAATTTATATTTCTGTATCTTTTATCAGATACATCTTAGAATAAAATAATCACAAAATGGGTAACGAATCAGAACTTTGGATTAAACATGTTAAAAACTTTCTCTCTGCTTTTTGCATTTGCTTGTGACCAACAGAGAGTGACTGAAGTAGTCAGGGTAACCAGTCTCATGGTTTAAGCCACTGTATGTTTTCCTTTGTAAGCAAGTTTACCATGGCAGCACTCTGGGATTGCACAGGATGCAAAGTCATAAATTACTGTTGAAAGTGAATCACTGTGGTTCTAAGAGACGATGCAAAACCAAGCAAGATACCTTGTGCAGTGTTTTGAGGTTGCAGGCTTGGTCCTTCTCCATACAGGCTGGCCAGGAAGTTGGCAGAAGGGGTTAATGTGAATCTCTAGAAAAAAAGATGTGTTACAGACTTTGAAACAGAAGACATACGATGTTTCTTGATCCCTAACCAGCCACATTTAGAGAAGGATGGATAACAAAGTAGTGGAAATATGTTTGGTGTTCTTCTCAAGGAAGAATAAAAACCCAACACAAACCAAACCTGTTTTAATGACAGACAATATAGGATTCTTTGCACCACGGGACAGATTTGCCTTGCCTGGTAAGATCAAGAAGGCAAATCTTAAGACTTTTTTTGATAGAAACTAAAGCAAGTTCCAGACTTTCTAGTTAAGTTGTGATTTGTATTTGCTGCAGTTCAGGGAGAATTCTCTAGAAGTCTGAATTGAAGTGCTTCTTTCTTCCTTCAAAAATGTTGCTTGTAACTTGGAAAATTAAAATAATTCTTTTAATAATCTTTTTGGGAAATGGGAAAAACTTGACATAAAGTGCAAATAGTAAAAGTGAGATTCTTCAACCAGTGCAAATATCATAACTATTGAGAGTCTCCTCACTCACCTGAAGTAAATTCGAAATTAACTGAGATATTTTAAACTCAGCGGCATCCTGAAGATGCAGGAAGCATAATAGTCAGAGGACTGAAACATCAACACGTTTCACCTGCTAAGGCTTCAAAGACATGTCTTGAAGACCTGTTTCTAATATCAAATCCTTAGCCTTTGATTCTGAGCTGACAAAGGTTACAAACAGATCCTCTCATTAGTTTGCTTTGAGAGTCAAAGATGGCCACGTCCTATTAGAAAAGGCAATTATTTTTCCTGCAGCTATTAATCCTTGGGACATGGTTTCAGGACTGGAAGTTTAGAAGACAGCAATACAGTCAGGGGACTTACATGCCGGAACACTCTTCTGAGGTGTTTGAACTGCAAATAGAATTTGTAGAAATGGAGTTGGCTCATTTCAGGTAGAACAATAACCACAACCCCAGCCAGGTGGCTCCGGCGATAAATACGGCACCAGCTGCAGTTTAAAAAACAAACAAACAAAAAAAATCAAAGCAAAACAATTATCCGGCACTCTTAAAAACAAACTTGGAATCAGCCCAGCTTTTTAAGTCAGTGAATGGCAAAGTGCCAAATAACTTCAATGAGAAGAGGCTGTATAGCTTATCTCAAACAGCCACATAGTCCTGGAAGCAACATAATAGGGGAAACAGAGAAAGAGTGAGTTATAGCAAAATTCTGCTGCAGTACCATTTCAAGACATTTATACCTCATTTATATGCATCAGAAGGTGAATACACAAGTAACTTCAACCGTAGTGATGCAGTCTAGTGAATTAATGCATCAAAAAAAGTTTCATAAAATAATTTTCTATTCACTGCTAAAAATCTAAAGTGGCATCATTTTTACCTTGAGTTTCATTACAAGATTCATTACATTTCACCATATTTTGGCTGCCTGAGTCTTTCCCTTCCATTGCTGAGAAGTTGCCCTAAAAAAGCGCAAACACTCTAGAACACTCTGTTTCAATTATACCTGACATGAAACCTGCTAATATTTTTTGTGTTGTGTTAGTATTTTTAACATGGTATTTTGTTTCTCAGTGTGTGAAGCTTCTTCTGTTCCACAAAATTGTTTAGTTTTTGATAAGTGCATGAAACAGAACTAAGAAATGGTAGAACTTTTGTCAGGAGAGGAATTCTGGTCTCTGGCCAAGCCTAACAACAACTGCATCTACATAACACAGGCTGTCATTATGGTGACTGCAGCTGCGGGTTCCAAGGCCAGCATGGCCAATATGCCTGTAGGCAAGTTTTCACAACCCTCGGAGACACCAGACAGGGTTGGTTCCCGAATATGAATGTGTTGTACCTGGGCTGTGTTGCATTGTGGCATTTTCCCAAAGCAGCATACTTTAACAACTCATACAGCTGGTCACGGCTGATTTCGCAGTCCTCGCCAAATAAAGCTGATGACAAGCAAGATGACTTTTCCTGTAACAAGGGAAACTTTAGTAAAGAAAGGTTTCACATAGTTACACAAGTTCATGGAAAATTAAGTGAATTATAGAGTAAAAGGAAACTATTTACTATTTGGATACAATCAACCACATCTAAAATAACTCTTCCAGTTTTATTACAGGCAAAAGTTTCCTTTCAGATCACACTTTAATATTTAATTTACTATCAATATTTCAGTAACCCAGGTACTCTAACTTCAAAGATTTATTTAATAAAGATTAATGTAAGTAGATGTATGTAGTAAGGAGACTTAAAGTTACTTGATTTGCAAACATGATTTTTTTCTTTCTCAAATCATTCACCCACTTGCTGCTGTAGAGCTTTGGGCATTTATACAAGTGTTATATGTTGCCACTTCATCTAAGGTTTTGCTGTAACCCACTTACTTCATTTACATTATGGGATCTGTTTTGGAAGATGGATTTGCTGACCCCTGGAGGAAAAAAAGTGTTTCATCCAAGGAAACTGCAGGAAGAGATGAGATGGAGCAAAGACTGTACCACACGGTTCAACACAACAGTTCTTTAGGCCTGAATGTACAATTTCTCCTAAAGGCTAATCAGCAAATAAACGCATGATTTTGGAGACTGGCACGGACCATATGGCCTGTTCCAATCGAGCTCCTTTGATCTGCAAAAATTTTAAAGATACTCATTTTAAATGATGAAAAGACATCACAGCATACAGGGGAAAAGAAAAAAGGCCATAGAACACTACAGAATATCAAATCCCACAGAACAAACAGGATTTCTCCCTGCTTATTGCAGGGGAGCTGGACAAGATGACTAGGTCCCTTCCAACCCAAACTATTCTATGATTCAATGAAACCACTACCAGAAATTGTGTTTTCCCCACCACACTAACAAGCCTTGTGCTCGTTAATTTTGACAGAGCCTGCCCACGTGGGACTGAGCACTTTTAAAGCCATTTGTCACTGGGTACGAAGGCTAAACAGAGGTGACAACCTTTGAGGTTCCAGTGGTTCAGAATCACCTGGTAATAATAACACAGGGTGCTGTAATTGCTAGTCCCTCATCTCTCATGCCAAGTTAGACTGGTTAGTAACCACACCGTTGTTTTCAACGCAGCCTATTCAGAGCTCTGCAAAAAAACCCCAACAAACCAACCTACCCAAACAGCAGAAGTTTAATTTCACCAAGCAAAGGCCACCTGCCAACCATGGGACCTTCAGTCTCTTACCAGGTGCAAATAAGACCGACCTCAGAGGACAGA
Source organism: Tringa tobata (assembly GCA_033628505.1). Lineage (NCBI taxonomy): Eukaryota > Metazoa > Chordata > Aves > Charadriiformes > Scolopacidae > Tringa > Tringa tobata. The sequence goes on along the minus strand of JAHREE010000169.1, from coordinate 6,802,823 downwards.
CTCGTCCCGAGCTGGGCCCCAGGTGTCACCATGAGGCTGGAGCTTGGGGCTGATCTGCGACCTTCAGGTGTGAATGTGCTGAGCAGACACACGCTCCTTTCAAGATCTACTTTTTTTTTTTTTTTTTGAAAAATCGATGCTGAAGATTTTATTTACGATAAAACTTTAAAATTGCTTAATGCAAATGCTTAACGCTCCCAATGAATTCATTTCCACGTCCCTGGGAGCAGAGCCTAAACCATCATCCGTAGGTACGACTTTTAGCCAATCCTCCAGCTCGTCAAACCAGTGGACCGCCAGTAAAAACACGTTTTTGCGGAGTTTCCAGCAGCCCCGCACCTGACGCGGCAAGGCGATGAAGGGGGCTGTGCGGGGGAACCGCCCCCCCCCC
>JAHREE010000169.1:6783878-6802089 GCA_033628505.1 Tringa tobata | reverse complement strand
CCCCAGGGATGGGGCATCCACAGCTTCTATGGGCAACCTGGGCCAGGGTCTCACCACCCTCACAGTAAAGAATTTCTTCCTAATATCTAATCTAAATCTACCCTCTTTCAGTTTAAAACGGTTACCCCTACTGCTCCACTCCCTCCCCATCTCTCCTGTACCCTGTTAGGTACTGGAAGGGGCACTAAGTTCTCCCCTGAGCCTTCTCTTCTGCAGGCTGAACAACCCCATCTCTCTCAGCCTGTCCTCACAGCAGAGCGGCTCCAGCTCTCGCAGCATCTCTGTGGCCTCCTCTGGACCCACTCCAAAAAGAAGTTCTGTATCTTCCTTATTTCACTGTGTTCCTTCCAATTCCTGACATTTCAACACCCATTTAAAGCAAATGGAACAATTTCTGTGAACAGCTCTAACCCTCCTGGCTTTGTGTTTTGTGCTGTTTGTGGTTTTTTGTTTTTCTCCTTTTGTTTTTCTCCTTTTGTTTTCGTCACAGTTGAATTTCCAGCAGTCCTGTTAAACACTTCAACAGGAGAGATTGAATCTGAATTCCACACGTATGTCCAGCCCCAGGAGCATCCTATTCTCTCTGAATTTTGTACAGAACTAACTGGTATAACACAGGTATAATTGCTATTTAGTATTATTTTACACCATTATAAATGCTATTCGTTATTTTTTTAAACATACCTTTAAAGACCTAAAGAAAAAACAAATCTCAAATGAATTTCAGTGCATACTAACATACATGTATTTCTTGTTCTATTTCATAAAGAATCAGGTTGATGAAGGGGTCCCTCTAAACATTTGTTTATCACAGTTTTTGAAATGGATTCAAAAGATACAAAAGGAGAAGAACGTTATATTCCATTCAGATATTCCAAGTCATTCTACTTCAGAAGCAAAATCATGCACCTTTGTGACTTGGACAGGTAAATAAAATTTGTTTGCTTTTTCTTTAGAATATTACACATTAAAAAGTGAACATTTGGTGGTGCTAGTGGGGTTGTGTCTTCACTTCTAGGGTGTCAATCCGGGTTTTAGGTTTTAAAGATGTGGCTGAAAATATGAAATCCATTGATTCACTACGTCTTTGTCTCCAGGGCCTGACATGGTTACATTTTTCTGCTTTACATAAAGTGAACTGTGTCCTGATTCTTAATGTGGCTAAATGATTTAATAAGGTCTTTGAGATCTTTACCCATCATGAAGTAATTTACACAGGACACTACTAGTATATCAGTGTCACTTTAAGGAGATTTTAAGCCATGTTTATGCAGATTTTAGGCCAGTCCTTTAGTGATGGATTATTTGTGTTTTCCTGTGCAGACTGGGACCTTGGTGTGTGTTTGCACTACGAGTGTAAAAGGAAGCAGCTGAGAAAACCTGACATTTTAAATTCCTGGATTGATCTCAAAGCAACATACAGGGTGAGAAGACTGATAGATTGTGAAACATTTATACCCATATTATCATCTCAAAGACAAACTGAGTTTACAAGCCCATATTGTATGTTCCAGTTACCAGAGTAAACCCATTTATTTTCTTTCCATGCTGTTATCACGCAATAACAAATTGCATGCCCTAGAACTGGGTGAATTTCAATAGAAATCTTAATGCTAGGAAAACAACCTGGTGTTATTGTTAGATAAATGAATGATAATCCTAGGGGAATTTTTTTAGCTGCTCTTTTCTGACATATTTTGCTGGGCTGGCTTCCTAACTTCCCTAGTTTTGTGTGCTCTTATTGCTGCCTTACATTGCTGCATAGAAGATAGTCATCCTTATCCACTTAGAGGTACTTAAAGGTCTAGCATGTCAACTACGCTTTGACTGGAAAGTATATTCTGAATAGCATGAATAATACTGAAAAAATGAATGTGTATTGTATTACACAGTCTATACCGCAGCCGAGTCCTAAGCTGGGGGCTCACAGCACCTCAGTGTACCTTCCCCTGTGTAGTGAAGGAAACTTCCAAAGTGGGATCCAGGAGTCTACCTCTGCCAACACCGGAGCTCTGTCCCTAGGTAGCAGAATTAGGTCTCCAAAGATAAACAGTGTGACTATCCCCCCTTTCTTGTCATCAAATGAGATACTGGGAGCGAGTAGCAATACTCGCTTTTTCTCATTTAAAAAGAATTTATACCTATGCCAAATATATTAATGCCCATGCCTTTGCAATGTGCAACAGTTTGAAGAATACAACTATAAATAATACCTTGAGATGTTTAATGCTGAGCTCTTAAGGCCTTCATCAATGTAAGCCATAAAGTGCAAATGAATGACTCCAGAGCTAAGGCAGAATGGATTAGTTTAAGTCTGAGAGAAGGGATTCACGGTTCTTTCCATTCTAATTTGTTACTGGATAAGTCACCTACAGTCTTAGGCTTATTTATCCTGACTGTAAAATGAAGATACCTGACTTATACAATTGCCTTGTGCGAGTTATTATTTATAAGGTGGTATTTCTGAAATGGTTTTCACTTCAGTAAGAAGAGGTTTTGAAATGCTTTATGTTAAGCATTAGTGCTTTTATGGTTTTTTCCTTAGGCCTTCTACAATAGGAAGCCTAAAGGGCTAAGTGGTGCTTTGCAGGATTTGGGGATAGCTTTTGCAGGACGGGAACATTCTGGTAAGTATGATATGATGATCCTCATTTTAATTTTTGTTTTTTTTTTAATAAAGCTTAATAGTAGCTATTTAGCTTCAGTTAGCTAAGCTAAAGCAGCTAGTAATAGCTAGTCATTACTAGAAATAGGAGCTATTGTTTCCAGGTTATGCAATGTTCTGTCCAACAAAAACATCAAAACAAGAAAGGCTAGATGCTTCAATGGATCAGAGTTTGTTATTTCTAACCTCATGCGTTATTTCTGAAATCTCTCCTAGTGCCATTGAGTGCATGTTCAACAAGATCAATTTCTGAATTGCTAGGGTACAAAAGAAAAGAGGCAGAGGAAGGATAAGGAAACTTGATTTTACCTGATAGCTCTGGAAAGCGTATTAGTGTAAGAGAATACCAGCACAGTATGATTATTTTTTTAATGATTAATAAAACACAGCAAGGATTTTAAAAATTGTGGCTATATATTCAGCTCTATGTATTGGTCCTTCAGATGTTTCAGCACAGGGAATTTTTTGGAATTTTTTACTTCTGCTTCCCTTTTTCAAACTAGGTAACTATGTGCCAGAGTTCTGTGAATCCCTGTCATTTATGTAAGGCTTACCTAGATTACATTTTTCCTCTAGTAAAAACTAGCCCCAATAGTAGTTTAAAAAGAAGACATTAATATAACCATACTTTTGAAGGGTTGGATGATTCTCGGAATACTGCCCGTCTTGCTTGGAGGCTGATTTGTGATGGATGTGTGCTGAAGGTTACTAAATCTTTGGACAAGGTTAGTTACTACTTCGTATCTTTCCTTCTAGTTGCTTTAATCATAGAATCACGGAACGGTTTGGGTTGGAAGGGACATTAAAGATCATCTAGTGCCAAACCCCCTGCCATGGGCAGGGAAACCTTCCACTAGGCCAGGTTGCTCAAAGCCCCATCCAGCCTGGCCTTTGTAGCTTGGAATACAGATGAAAGGTGAGCGATTCAAATAATAAATCCAGCATCTTGACTAGGAATTGAACAGAACATCCCTAGGCTGATATACTTATTAATTTTGTCCACTGATTCCTAAAACTTCTGGGTATTCACTTTCTAAAATATCCTTTTGTTTACGGACTCCCTAGGCACAGCCGAAGAATAATTTAATTTCCAGATCACCGACTGTAAACTTCCCTGACAAGACTCCACTGGGAAGTAACAGCAGACCTGAAACATCTAGAGATGGAACTTGTGAAACAAACTCTCTGGCTAAGAAAAAACACAACAATATTGCTGGAATTAAGATAAACTCTAATGTAGAAACTGAAGAACAACAGACCACTTGCAGTGATTCTTCTGCAGATGTCCACATTGTACCTAGCAGCAATTCAAGGACTGAGTTACATGCTCAAACCCAAAGCTCTTTAACAGCATCCACTGACAGATTTCCTGTCCCTCTCAAGCAGGCACAGCGATCCCGCAGTGCGGTACCAACAGGCATTTGGCAAGGACTGAGGCACGGGCAGCCCCTGAGTGCAGCTGGATACAGCCCTGCAGCACAGGGGTCGGGACTAGTGCTCGTCTCCACTACCATCTCTTCGGTTAACATCTCCAACGAGCACATCAGTACTAGTTCTGACTGCTTATCGCTGCTGACTGACTGGGAAGACGTTGCTTTAATACCAGACTCTCAAGATGAACAAAATTCAGACTCTGATCTAGTAAAAGATGACTCAAGTACAGATATTTTAACAGAGTTTGAAGAGAAAACAGTTTCGAAACAATCAGCTGTGGCGAGTTCAGATAATCAAAGTTTGGAGAAAACTGTAGCACCTGTGGAACCTCTGAAATCTATCATTTACAAAAGTCCTGATACTACTATCTATAATGTAGAAACAGTACAAAAGCAGACTTCAAATTTTTCAGCTTTTAAGTTACCATCTGCAAAAGTAAATGCTATTCCGGCACAATCAGCATTAACTGGAAATTATTCTACTCCTTCAGGGGTGCCTAAAAGAAAGCCAACTAGTCCAAAAATGTTCCCACCAGCAAAAAAACAGTCTTTTGCTATCTATCATGAGAAAACTGCATCTTTTGATCATTCCTTACCTTTAAGAAGTTCCAATTTGCACAAAGTGTCTCCTGCCATTCTGAACTCCACGGCCAATTTCAATCAGTCTGTAAGAGCTTTGAAAAACGGAAAACCAACTCCCCCTCTGTGTAACTGTGGTCGAAGGGCTAAAAAACTGTATGTGTCAAATGCTGGTCCAAATCATGGCAAAGCATTTTTCTGTTGTCCTGTTGGGAAGCACGAAGATAATAAGAAAGGTTGTGGATACTTCAAGTGGGAATATGCACTTCTGAAACAGAAATCTAGTGGTCTTACCGTGAATGCCGATTCTTCGACCTCTCTCGGAACTTGCACTAGTAATTTAGGAAATTCTTCCAACAAAAAATATTTCTGTCTTAGACCCTCTATGAGAACTTGAAAATGTACTATTTTTTGTTTGTCCAAACTTAAGCTCAGTAAGGTGATCACGCTTAATATAATCAGGACAGTTAAATGATGTCAGTTATATGTTCTGAGAATGGGACAAAAATGACACTGCTTGGTTAACATAAATAGAAATGGAAATTGCTCAAGCATGCAAAAATATCAATATATCATGAAGTATCTCATTAATGAAGTGTAAGAGAATAGATAAAACTATTAAGTGCTAAAATTAAAGTGAGTAGCTGTTGCTATAAATCTTAAATTTCTGCTTTATCATGTATTTAAGTTCTTTACTAATTTTAAATTAATTCTTTCTTAAAGAACATTTTAATGATACAGATTTTATTTACACTTTTTTCTAATATATTTGTAATGATTATAACTTACTTTTAAAATGTATTTATAATTTGTCACACTTAGTGACTCCTGAAGAAATTTTCTCTTAAACTCTTAGTGGTTTTTTTTAATCCTTTAAATTAGATAACAATAAAGATAAAATACCGGTGACAGTTTGTTAAATAGTTTATTTACCTATTGCGCTCTTGACTACATGCATTTCCCATTTAATTTGCATCAGTCTCTCTGCTTTTGTACTATTAGTGTAGCACCTAGGAATCAGCTAAGAATTTATTCAAACCTAAAATAAGGAGTACATAGTAGAAAGTCTTTTACTCTGTGTTATTGTGTAAATCTGCAATCTTACTTTGTAAAAAATTCTATAAAAAAGGAACAAGTACGTTTAATCCTTTCTCCACTCCTTCTGGCGCAGTTCATTTCTTCTGATCTTCCCACTAATAGTTTTTGGCAACTGTTGAACAAACTCCATCTATTGGGAAAGGGAGGAAATTACAATATGTAATAAAATACAGTTTACTGAAAATTTTACATTTTCTTAACCTTGGCGGCATAGGTTTATAAGCCACATACCAGTTAATACCCACTCTCTAACGGTAGTGAAAATTACTTGGGCATTTGAGCACTCACCTTCCTAGGATACTTGTATGGAGCAGTAACTTTCTTAACGTGGTCCTGTAGCTCTTTCATCACTTTGTCTGGATCATGTGAAGCGTAGTCAGGTGTTAAAACAACAAAGGCTTTTACTACCTAAAGAAGTTATGGAAGCAAGGGTTTAAATGCCAATGAAACAATATTACACAACAGTAAGATCTGAAAACTTTAACCAAACGTTTACAGAGCAATGTATAGGGCAGCTACAGAAAGCTCTTCTAAAGTCTGTGGGTGCTCGCTATTGATCTGGACTGTGCAGGCAGTTCATATACATTTAAGGCAAAAAACTGTAAGTATTTGAATGACAGGGAAAGCTTCAAATGGTGCTTTTGTTATAAGGGATTTGGGGCAATTGCCTTGGGGACTTTTTTTCCTGTGTGGGTTCTTCAGCGTCTGATAGAGTAGAAATGCCAACTTGAATTTATTTAGTTTTATTTTTAAAAAAGAAAAATAAATCCCTGTATAGATAAATCCCTTGGAAGCTGGGCTTTATTAGCTCCAGTATGCACAAAGCTACTTAAATATATAAGCATGTTTAACTTGTTCACCTCTCCCCTGATGGGGTCTGGGCTGCTGACAACTGCCGATTCCACCACTGCAGGATGCTCCACTAGGGCACTTTCTACTTCAAATGGTCCTATACGGTACCTTTAAAACAGGAAAGGGCTTTTAGTTGTATCTGATAACAGATAAACATAACTTCACATCTGAATCAGCTATGTTATTCAAATTTAATGATTTGTTGTTAATCAGGCTTAAATTACCCAGCAGAATTAATGACATCATCAGCTCTTCCAACAAACCAGAAGTACCCTTCCTCATCCATAATGCCCCTGTCTCCAGTGACATAAAAGTCTCCACGTATTGTTGCCTCTGTTTTCTCTGGATCATCCTAGGAGGGATTAAATTTCATTTTACTTGAAAACTACGTGAAATTGCATTCTAACATATTTAGCATATAAATTATGGTGCAGTCAAATATTTAAAAATTTCAGCTTTTCAGACTGGTCCATGCTGTGGTCATGTGCATCAGATTCAAGTGGGACATTAATAATGGAGAATTATTAATTCACCATTACTAAGCTAAAAAACTAGCTATAAAATTCATAAATTGTAGTAAGTGTGATAGACTTAAAATTTTAATCTCATTATATTATACCCCATGGCTTTAGGAACCACTGAAAGTTTCAAAAATATGTAGGCTTGCGGAACTAAGAATTTGCTTTTAGATGATTATCCTTTAATGATATTTTCTTTTGTATTTCTAGCATCTCCTATCCTGAGATAATTTTTTTTTCACCCCCAGAAAAGTTTTGGCTCAGCACAGCAAAATTAATAAGAGCAATTGATAAACATTCTTTCTACAGCAAATGCAACTGATTTCTGCAAGAATTTTTCTAGGCAGTATGTATGGTGGTCCTTTCCCGCATGCTCGGTGCTGCTCAGAAGCCCTGATTATAGGCTGATACTACCCATAAAATTTAATGAGGTTTCCTGGTGTCAGAACTGAGAGCACTGTGCATTTGTTCTACCAGTTGTTGGGTGGAAATTCTAACCATGGAAAAAAAAATGAAATTTTTTGCTGTGCGTGAAACACTCCCTGATGCTCAAATCTGGAGGGAAGGGATTTGAAGAGTGTCCTGCTTCTCAGATGGGAGCTCTAGTCCCTAGGCCAAAGAGTATTTTGGGATTTGGGGGTCCTTCAAACATTTTCCTTTATATTAAGAAACTAACAATCAAAAGAAAGTGGATTTTAACTTGCTAGGCAGGACAATCTCACCGAACATTAAACTATTTGTATAAGTAGACCAAGCATCTGCAGGAAAAACATGTAAATCCCTCTTTCCTCCCCACAGGTTTTCAGTGAAAACGAAACGGGGCACCAGATTCCTTGTGATGGAGATTTAACAGGATGTCTACTTTAACTGTAGAAGTATTCTTACAGCATAGCAAGTAAAAAGAAAAAGCGATCTCGTAGGTTTTACTCTGATGGCAATATCTCCTTCTTTTCCTGGAGGCAAAATATTACCGTTTTCATCTATAATCTAAAAATAAACAAAACACAGTTTTATTATCTTGGAGCCAAATTAAAAAGCATTAAGTTAAGATTCTAGAGATTATAGAATTTTGGTGTGCATTTAAAACACATCAAGTACTTTTTTAATTGGGAAATGATTTGGAGCAGTAGGGGTTCTCACTCTGACAACTGAAGTGCAAGATTATTACTAAGCCCCTGTACTTTGCACTATGTCTTTTACCTGAGGAATGCCGAGTTCTATGCAAACACATAATGAAGTTAGTAAGACCCCGGGGAGGATCATAACTAATGGGGTGAGGAAGCTTAAGAACTGAAAGAAATATACTAAAAATCTTAAGCCATATTGTGAATTGATCTGGTGCTAGAATTTGTTTCAGCAGTTTTGTTATCGCCAGGAAACATTCACTCCCACTCTGCCTTAACAATTTAATTTCTATCACCGCCTTAGCGTTTGGTATCTAACAGTCAGTTAGCAGCAGGCCGTCAGCTCTGATGGTGAGGATGGTGCAAGAGGAAAGTCCAGTTGCCTATTTTGCACACTCAGTTTAGGGCAGTACCATGCATTTCTTTACTCTCATTCCCTGCTGAATGATGGTACATGGTACATGTTTTTCACACCTTAAAGTCACATTAAAGAGCTTTCACGCCTCTTTAATGGAAAGTGATTACACAAGAGAGAGAAAGAGAGTGACCAGATGTACAATACCTTGACATCGTACCCCGGAGAGGGCTTTCCCATAGAGCCAGGTTTGATTTTCATTCCCTTAAAATTTCCACAGATCAGCACCTGTAAAAAGTGATGTTGGGTTTGGGTTTGTATGTGTGCGGTTCTTTTTAAAATTTCACTGTGGCTTCTATATTCAGTCTTTAGCTTAGTTTTAAAATACTCAGACAATATTATGTATCTCTCTGAGAAATACTAATTGTCTTCATTATAATCACATATCCAATGATTAAACTTCAAGAAATAAACTGTGCCCTCAGAATCATGCCAACAGCTCCACCTAACATTAGTGACTGCTCTAAAGATAGATTCTAAATCACAATTTGGAATGCACTGATGAGGAACATACCCATTTTGTGTTAGTTCCCAATCCAAAGCCCGCAGGAATGAAAAACAGTCCTTGGATTTTGGGTGAGGCTGTTATGATTGTTCCATGACTTACAAAACCTACATTTTTTCAGTGTTGCTTACTGCAATTGACTTTTCCCCTAGAAGTCATAACTGTATAAATGATTTTAATCGCTTTTTCTTGGCAGCCTGAATTGAATTTATTGCTGTGTCTGTAAATCATGCATTTTTACATTTCTGTAAAGCAGAACATACCGTTTCTGTCTGTCCATAGCCTTCATGAATATCCAGCCCCGTCTGCGCTTTCCATTCTTGCATCACCTCAGGGTTGATTGGCTCCCCAGCGCTCACGCAGTGCCGCAGGCTCCTGAATGTATAGCTTAGGGGGAAAGAGAAAACAAATAACTGGCAGTTACCTGTCTGCCATGTCCCATTCACTACTGTATTCCTGTATTGTGGGATCCTTTCTACTAAAACAAAAATTTTTATTGAGTCCTATTCATTCCGTTTGAACTGTGTAGTGTTAAACAAAAACAAATCTGAAAAAATGCAAATAAAAAAGAAAAAAAGTCTGGTTTACTTCTGCATAACTTTAGAAAATCTAATGATCAATATACTGTTACTAACCCTAGAATCTGAACCAGGGTCTAAACTGAAGAGAAATAACAAAGTTATTTTTGCCTTTAATCCTAATGACAATAAAAACTCACAGAAGAGTTAAATGAGGCCAGTCAGTCCATCATATATTTCTCCAAGCTGTGCTGACACACATTTCTTGTAGCTTATAGTAATGGAGGAACAAGTGGAAAAACAAAAGGAGGGGGAATGTGATTATAAAGGACTTGTGAAGATATGTTAATCATGGTATGATGAGTATCCCATTACATCCTCAGCTAAACTGCTTCTCAAAGTCTAATGCGAGTTCACTGCAATTTATGAAACCTGAGATGGTTAAGCTGTCCCTAAATCTTTATTCTGACTTTGTTCCTCATACTTAAGATTCAAAATGTTGAGAAATAAATGAGCTGTGTTACTGTTATGCCATTGTAGATTTGGAATAAAATGAAGGTAACACAAGCGCTTGGTCTACTGTTTTGATCAAATACACCAACAAGGATACTCTGCTTTTGCTCACCTGGACAGTTTATGTTGCACAAACATTCGATAGGCAGTTGGAGGAGAACAGAAGACGGTTATGGGAAATCTTGACAGAGTCTAGAGAATTTAGAGTAAAAAAAAAAGTTAAAAAAGTAAATGTTGCCAATATACCAAAACCTGTCAGGTCTCATCTTCGTTGTAAGAGATAATATCATGATCTCTGCATCCAGCTTATGAAACACATGAACAAAACAGTAAGTGTCCTAAAAGCAGTTAGCAATGTACTTGCCAACACCAACACACAAGCAATTACATTTAATTCGTTTCTTCTTCAAAACAGAATGTGCATAATTTTACAATTAGTTCCACACAACAAACTTTTTTGCTCTTGAAAGCTTTACAGTTTCTCTTGCAGAATCTCTTCATAAGTGCACTTTAAGTAAAAAACAAGTGAAACCATAAGGCTACTTTTCTAGACTAGACACTCTGTAGGTATACAACTGACAGTGTTCTTCAACATACCCTAACATTAACTAGCAATTTCCAGCCATCTTGTTAACATGGATATGCTGATGAAGTCATTCCATTTAAAATTAAACATAGTAGTCTTTCATCAAACAATGAAGAATTGTGTGTGGAAGATGTAAAAGAATGTAACGTTGGTGTCCTTTGTTAAAGAAATTCAACCTTGCTGCCTCTTCACTCCTTAAATTTTAATTACATGGTGCAGGCAACTGAAATTCTCACTCATCTGTTATTGTCACTTATTTTAACAACAACAACAAAGTTCTCCACAAATCCCAGAACAATTTCTTGTGTACTTCACTTTTAGGCCAATAATGTTTGCAGGTTTGTGCAGTCAAATCCAGAGCAGAGTATATGATTAAACTCTTTGGATCTCAAATATGCTCTTGTTTTGGGGTACATATTTGCAGCACTCACTACTTAACTAATTGTCTGGTTACCACCTGGTGAAAGTTATAACTCTGCTGCGTGCTGCCCCCGCACAGTGCCAGAGGAAAGAAAAACCTGGGCAAGACCAGCCAGAGAGAATTGTTTGCTGTTGGGCTCTCCTCACTCACCTCAAAGACAATGCTTGGGTCGAAGTGTGGCATCTTATGTACAAATACACACGCCCCTTGAATCCATGATGAAAAAATGCTGCTCCAAGCTGACTTTGCCCAGCCTGTGTCTGATGTATTCCAAAATATGTCTGAGGAAGTCAAGTCCAGCCAGTACCTGCTAACACAAGGAAGTGGTTCACAGTTTCTATTTGGCAGGGACAAGGCAAATATTAAAATATCAACAAGAGATGTGCCAGTGAAGCAAATTCATCACTGGTTGTCTTGGGTAAATGGCAATTAGAAAAGGCTGAATTTCTGAGCAGGAGTAAGTCACAGCACAGTGAGGATGTCAAGGATGTCATCGGGATGGGCTGATGTTGCATTTTCATAAGGGAAAAATTATACTGATGGACAAGCTAACACCACCTGAAGACATGATGTTGTATGAATATGTATGAGATTACTGGGGTTTTGTTGAACTCATTTTTAGGGATGAGGATTTTTTTTGTTTACTTCTAGTTTGGTATTTTCAGATTTGTTATTCTTTGTCTGTTATAGTGAAGTGCACTGCCATATAAATTTTATAAACAACATTGCTTTATAAATTTAAAGATTCAGAACTATCAGCATTTTGTTCCTGCAGGATCTGTGTCTAAACCAGATACATATGAATTAAGAAGCCTAACAGACCCGTGCTTTTTCCTGTTTTATAGTACAGACTTCATTTACTAAAAGAAAATGTTAAAAAGAAGTTAGTGACTACATGGCTGCTACATTCAGTATACATTAAGGCAGCTGGACTCAAACTGTTTTGTTTTATGAAAAAAACCCACCACTCTTTGGGATGTAGAACAACTACTCTTGTTTAAACTATTGAAACAAAAGCTTCCAATAAAAATCTTCTGTTTCTCCTCTTTTTGCTATGTGACCTGCTAGAGAAATATGACTGATTTAAAGTGATATCTGTACCTTCCACTTGCTGTGAGGCCAATACCATAGCTGCTGTGGGAATGTTCAGTCATTTTTGGAGATCCTGTAGTTCCACTGGTAAAATAGATGGCCATTGGATCTTGACACCTTGTGGTCACACAGTGGTGGTCAGAAGAAGCATTTCTTAAAATAAGCAAAATGATGAATAAACTGATTTGAAAGGGTGACTTGCACATTTTAAAAAATATTTAACCAAAATAACTGAGCGATCAAAAGTGCCATCAACATCGATGTTTTTCCACTGTGCAGTCTGAAAAGGGTGAAAATACATTGGCCTGTGCCAAAGTTTCCTACTGAAAACAAACCACTGTGCTTTTCTTTCATCACTGCTGAGGTGCTTTCACAGAGGTATTTACTCACTTCAGGAGATCTTTAAAGCTCAACCATCCTTCTCTGTGGCCCTCTGACACAAGCAACTTGAATTTCAGAGACTGGCATTCAGGCCCAACTGAGTCTACAGCTGGTGCCACAGAATCATCAGTGATGATACACTTTGCCTTGGATTTCTGTAGTCGATGAAGAATGTCCTTTGCTGTCAATTGCTGTGTGCCAGGAATCACGACAGTTCCTAAAGGGAAGGAAGAAGAATGGAAAAAAAGTCTCAAAAGCACTTAAGAAAAGCACTTGCACCTACAAACAGACTTCAGCTTACTTTGTTATTTTGAGTGGGACAGGGAGTGCTGTGCTAAAAGAGAACTTGGCCCTACATTTGTAAATATGCCGATTTCTTTGATGGATTAAATGCTATGTGAGGATTAGCACAAGTTAGCAAATACTACATTGAGCATGGGACAGTAAAAGAAATAAACAGAATTTTCTTGTTCTGAAAACACTGCCCCTGGAACATGCCATCTCTGGACTTGACTTCTTTACTGGTAAAGATAGTCGTTGCCTCACAAGGTATACTGCTGGTTTTTGTGAGGGACCAAGACATTCTGGGTGGTAAATACTGGGAAGCTGAGTATTTAACAGATCCCACAAGGGAACGTGTGAAACGCTTCATTAAGTGTGGGCTAATTTCACTGCAAGTTAGCAAGGGGGGGCCTTTGTGATGTGTCGTAAGTGCTGGAAAGAGAAGAATGACAGAGGCACATGGACTCACAGGGCTTCCTTAACAGCCAGAGCATGTGCCAAAGTCCTAAAAGCACCACAAAGAAAAAACGTGGCATAAAGAGTGGTTTTGACCAGCATGACGCTAGTTCATCCTCATCAGCATGTTGGTAGTTCTTGAGTACATTAAATAGCAAGGATTGGTTTAAGTTACAATTTCTGTACCTACATACCATTTCTATGCTTTTACTAACCCGTTCTCATGCAAGCCACGTTCACCAGCCACCACTCCGGGACCCGGGGCAGAATCAGAATAACTCTGTCTCGCCGTTGCAGACCACAGGCATCAGAGAGTACATTTGCCACTTTCCTGGACAGCACTCCCAGCTCCTCAAAGCTCCACTGCACCTCTTCTCCGGCACCACCTACCCACCATAACGCAGGGTTTTTAGACTTTTTTCCCTCCTACAGAACACAAGGGTACAGTACAAATGCTTCATTTTAGAAACACATTGCCTTAAGACCGAGGAAGAAAAGAGAGAAGAAACCTGTTGACGCCACAGAAATTTGCCACTGATTTCAAAAGAGACAGAGAATTCTCCCTTAGAAAAAACAGCCTATAAATGTCATTTAGCAAATTAAATTTGTATTCCTTTCCTGAGTTCTCACACTCTGAAGAGGTTTACAGTGATCAGGACAGAAAAAGAAGAATCTTTTTGGTTCAGGTCACACCAACAAAGCAGTTGATGAACATGGGTACCTCTGCGTTGTGCCCCACAGTCTCCTGAGCTGTCACAGCTCATTTTCAGCTTCATCTGGAATTGGGCCTGTCTGCTACTTCTGAAAATTAAATCAAACTTTCAAAAGCATAGTCCCACACAGTGTGACCTTTAATCAATGTCTCACTTAGTTGATGTGTGAAGTGATTTAAAATGTATGTATACAATGTGTTTTAAAGGGGCCAATGCATTTAGTAGTATAGTAAGTAACCTCCTGAGCAAAAAATTCACTGGGGCAGCAAGAATATGACACCTTATTATCTACTTGAAGGTATAATAACATTAAGGTTCATTTTCAGGGGAGCAGATTTTATCCATGCACTTCAGAGGGAAAAACCTCTTCTCCAGAGGCTGTTCCTTGCTCCATTTACAGCCTGCCAAAAATGGTTTTACCTGAAAAAGGAACAATTGTTTCAGGCAGGTGATACCTCTGCTTTGTTCTTGCTGCCAGGCTGGAAATAACTGCATTTAGCCCCTCATCATAAACAGCCTGAGCCTGCAAAATCAGTCCTACATCCATAGAGACCAAACATTCGTGGTTAGAAAAGTGACAGAACCATACTCCATGGGGTTTTTCAATATTCCATTTCCTTGTGTAGATCTCACATCTGGTTTGGGGTGCAAAGTTTTTCAGTTTTGTAGATTGCAAGTCCCTGGATGCAAAAGATTTCACATTTGGGATAGCTGGCTGAGGTTTGACATTACATTGTATTTATTATTCACTTTACAGGAAGGCAATGAAACACACAGAAGTCAAGTGATTTTCCTGGCACATCCAGGTAGGGTGCATGTCACAGCTGATGGGGGAACTGATGCAAGGTTTAGAGTGGTTCAGTTCACAGTCTCATTTATGAGGCACCTACTTACTCACATTTGATCTCACTGGAGTTACTGATTAAAGGAAAGAACAATTTGGTCTGGTGGACAGGACAGCACGTGGCCGAAGGAGTCTACATATTCAACCTTCATGAGATGATCACCAGATCATAATCAGAACATAACCCCAGTGTCTCAGTCATTGGATTTGTCAGATATTCAGCATTAATGACCAGCATTAAATATTTTGTCATCAGAGAAGCCAAGTAACTGTTACCTTTTCCACTTCGGTCCATCTGTCCAGCACATCTCTTGCAAAGTTGAAGTACTCTGGCACCTCTGGTCTGTACTGTTGTTGTATGGCTTCATAACTCAAAGAGGCATGAACTGTGTAGCACCGGCTACAAAGTTGGAGAGACCTTCGCAGGGGAGCCCGCAGGGATACAGCACTTGGGATCTTCAGGGAAAAATGCACAGCAGCAAGAGCCATAGTAGTCTCTTCAAGGTTATTCCTTACTGATTATCTCTCCTAGAAATGCTACAGTGATACAGATACAAACCTGGTATTAGCCATGTGGTTTCAGAACAGCTTTTACTACTATACAGTGGAATACACAACAATCCCAACTGTTAATTGGAGTAACTGCTGAAGACAGTTCCAGTTCAGCCACTGCGTGGCCCCTGCTCTCCACTGACCATCATGCAGCTGAAATCCTGACCCTGCATTCAACCAGCAGCACTCAGCCCTGTCACTCTGGCAGCCTTCTATAATTCACGTTCCTTTCCTTGCCACAAGCCCCGCTAATCTTGTAGATCACATTTCAGTTGCCTTATACAGCAGAGAGGCAGCGAACTACCCAAGCACTTCAACTCTGACTTCTGTAAATGCAACGTCTGCTACTGACTGACAATGCAGAAGTGACAGCGTGAAGCAAGACGTTGCACAGATTACCCAGAAATCATGCATTAATTACTGGCTGACCACAGTGTCACTTGGTACAAAGATATTTACAGTTTTTCTAGTTTACAAGCAGGGGGGATATACTGTTTGCCAGGAATGAAATTAATGTAGCAAAGCCCTGAAAAGATACTAAATATCAGTGTTTTAAGCATTATTTTGGTGTGTGGTCAGAAAAAAGTGTCACTTTATGAGACAGAGTAAAAGACTCCCCGAAAAAGGATCCAAAATGCAAAACCTTACTTCCCAAAGAGAGTCAACTTAGCATGAGGTCTGACAACTCTGAAGTCATTATTTTCATGCATTGTCAACTGTCTTTTATTTACAAAATAATATAAACACTGCTAGTTCCTTATGGAATTAATAACTATCCAGTCATAAAATCATGTGAATTTAGTTATTCAGTGAAGCACACAGATGGTTTTTTGGATGTGTAACATTCAGTCTGTGTATGACAAACACAGGAGAGAAACCCAGCCAAATGAAGGACCGAGAGGGACAGGGAGAAGAGGGAATGTGGACAGACAAGAGGCAAATCAGTGCTGACCCAGTGCCAGAAAATGTCCTGACCACCAGCTTGCAGGGGTGGGTGGAGGGTCAGTTACCTTGTCAATAGGCTGTCAGTCCCAATTTACTGCCTCTCTGCCTTGCACTGAAGCGGAGCTCTCTCAGTGCTGGGATGTGTCACTGCTTTGACTCCTTACACAGATCTCAGACTCTGGCTGCATGCCCGCTCTTGCACCATTATTGTGTCCAGCGAATGACTCCTGTGTTCCTTACGTGTACTTTGGCCTCACACAAGGGTCAGCTAAGTCCAGCACAGTGAGAATTGCCAATAGGTTTCTGCACAGCTCAGTGGAGGCAGAAAGTGTGAGTCTCAAATCTCTCCCGTTTCCTTCTCCTCCCCTCTTCCCACCCACCAGCTCATGGAAGAACACAGTTGTCAGGCATCGCTACAGCCAAATCACACCTGTTACGCTCTGGCTGGGGCCAGAGCAGCAGTTCTGGAGCAACAGGAGCAATAGCCTTGTGACTGGCTTTGCAACTACACTGCCCAGCGGGTAGCTTGGGGGTCCTCAGGTAACCGCAGCAGTAAAGCCATGACAACAGTGAGCACTGATTCCTGGGATGCTGCAGCTGGTGCCTGGAGCAGCTTTGTTAACACCTGATGACTGGTGAGGTTTTGTAGGAGCCCTGCCTCACGTTCAGAGAGCACACAGTTATGTGGTGCTGCAGCACTGCTGCCTCCTTTGCCCCGCTCCTATGGCAGAGGCAGGAGGGAATGTGTGCCATCCCCTCTGCCATCCAGGCAACAGCCCAGCATCACTGTTGGCACGGCTGTGGCACAGGTGCGTGCCTCTATCTTCAGCCTCTTCTGCGAGTCATCACAAGGGAGCTAGTCATAGTTATAGCTTAAATTGAGACATCAAGATTCGTAAGAGTTTGTCTGCCAGAGCCCTAAATTGCTCTTGCTATGTCTCCATCCTCAAACTGTGGCTCTAAGGTCAGCAGAGAGACAGCTAACACCCATCTGTGTCTTTGGAACAGAACAGTCTTCTGGGTGCTGATCAGTGAGGGTGATCCTGGCAGGAGGGTCCTATGCTTTTGCCAGAACTCCTTCCTGGAGTTTTGCCCACATCTGTTTGTAAACAGTACCCTCAAAGGAGATGTTAACCAGCCCCCTGAAACGTTCACTGCAG
This sequence comes from Tringa tobata, assembly GCA_033628505.1. Classification (NCBI taxonomy): domain Eukaryota; kingdom Metazoa; phylum Chordata; class Aves; order Charadriiformes; family Scolopacidae; genus Tringa; species Tringa tobata. The sequence continues at coordinate 6,784,437 of JAHREE010000169.1, read as the reverse complement.
CAGAAAGAAACTGATTCAAAACAGATTCCCTCAAACAACTGCCTAGCGCCTAAGGAGACCAACAATCAGTCTGCAGCAGTGACATTTTAAACAGCTCTCTGAAATGCATGTGACACAATCCTCCCAGAGGAAAGGCAGAGGAACAGACTTAAAGGAATTCCCTACCCAGAAGATCACCTCACAAACATTAAGAGAAAATGACAGCAATGGCTTGTGATAAGAGTCAGTGAATGTGCCAGGAATATGTAGGCAAGAAGAAAACCGTAACTTCCACAGTGACCTAACCTATAGCCTATTCTTTTGGTAGGACATATAGCTAATCTACAGAGCACTGATGGGTATTTCCAAGTCTCCTAGCGCTTTTCACCACAGAAGCATCCTAGCTATGTTCTGAGTGGGTAACTGTATTTCCTCTGCACCACTCACAGCCGCCTGTAGAAATCCTTCCTCCTGTTTCAAACATGTCCTGACATGCCCAGCTCCAAATGCTATCACCATAATTCACCGGAACTTCGAGTCTTTCATGCAACCCCAGCCCTGCAAAGATTTAGTGACTTTT
>JAHREE010000169.1:6737717-6779096 GCA_033628505.1 Tringa tobata | reverse complement strand
GGGGTGGGCCGTCCCTCTCAGCCTGTGCCTCCCGCAGGCTGGCAGCGCTAACGGCGACGGGAGCCGTGCCATGAGGCCGCCTCTCCCGTTCCGTGTGTGAAAAAATCCTATTTGTGTTCGCCACATACACGAAAACGCCGGTTTCTGTAAGCAAAGGCCAGCGGAGCCCTGTGGGTTGGCTGGAGAGAAGGCCCTTGCCCGTCACCTCCAGGCCCTGGGGGCGGTGGTGCCATGCTGCTGGGTTTCATGCGGTGGGCACTGTTCTTTGGTACCCACCCAACGAGAGACGTGCCTTGTGTGAAGTTTTCAGATCACGAGGAGCGGCTGTCGGGAAGCGAGAAGGAGGAGGATGAGGACGATGTGGAGGCTGCCCTGAAGAAGGAGGTCGGCCAGATCCGCGCCTCAACGGAGCAGAAGCTGCGGCGGTTCCAGTCAGTGGAGAGTGGTGCCAACAACGTGGTCTTCATCAGAACCCGGGGCATAGGTGGGACATCCACTGACACTGTGTAATGCTGCGGGAATAAGCTACTCTGAACAGTAACAGGCCAGGGAGCGTGACTTCCAAGAAACTCGTGTATACCAAACAAATTCAGGGTTTCCCCTTGTTTTTGGGATTGCCACTGAATTTTGTCATTAGCGGAGTTGCTAAAGATAGAGGAATCAGCTTTGACCAAATAATCCTTGATTATCTAGTTTTGGTATAGTAAAACAACTCCTTACAGAAAAAGATTTGAAGCTGACCTCAATGCAGCCAAGCATGCATTTCCCCATTTTATTATTCAGAGGGTGGGAAGAAGGGATAAAATGCCTTCAATGGTTTTCTCATACCTAGTTGTTTTTCTTGTAGAACCTGACAACCTGGTGCACCATATATTAAAGGATATGCATACCACTAAAAAGAAGAAAACAAGAGTCATTCTGCGCATGCTCCCCATTTCTGGAACTTGCAAGGCTTTTATGGAGGATATGAAAAAATATGCGGAAACATTTTTTGAGCCTTGGTTTAAAGCCCCCAATAAGGGTACCTTTCAGATAGTTTACAAAGCTCGTAATAACAGTCATATGAGTAGGGAAGAAGTAATTAAGGAATTGGCAGGTATGTACGGATTTGACAAAAAACCAAGAACAAGTATATAAGCAGCCCACAACTGCATGCATAGGTCAGATTATTAAAAATGGTCTTAATAAGCATACGTAGTTGTTGCTTAAAATCTGTATGTTGAATTACAAAAGCTTCTCTAAGACTTACAAAAGCTTGACATCAGTATTCCTTGTTGGTGTTGATGTCTTAAGAGAAAACAGAAGAGAGTACAGTGCATTGAAATAATGTGTTACTATTTCCATTGAATATATGACTCATAAAATAGCTCCACCTTACTCGGGTATTTTTTTTCTTGGCAATTGCAGTGGGACAGTTTTTCAGCTACTTCAGCTCTACTGGTGGTATATTCTAAGAGTCATGCCCTGTTCTGCTATTTTAAGCAATTACAAAAATGAGTAATTGGTTACAACTAAGGGGGATATTGCTTTCTCTCTCTTAACTTTTATCCTTTTGGTAGAGCATGCTTATGCTCTGAAGCAGTTTTCCCAGCATCTTTTAAACTACATCTTGTTTTACAGGAATTGTGGGCAGCCTCAATCCAGAAAACAAAGTCGATCTTAATAACCCACAATATACAATTGTGGTGGAAATAATAAAAAGCGTCTGTTGCTTGAGTGTGGTAAGAGACTATGTTCTGTTCAGAAAATACAATCTACAGGAGGTGGTGAAGAGCAACAAAGAAGACATACAACAAAACCCGTCAAGTCTGACAGAAGAACAGAACTCAAAGATAGTAAAATCAGAAAACGAGGAGAAGAGCTCAAAAGAAGTAAAACAAGAGAACAAGAATCAAGGTGAAACAGAAGCTGAGCCCAAGGGGAATGATGTGCTAACAGTGTAGAAAATGTGGTGCAAGGGAAAGATAAACACAAGCGAAACCTATTAAAAAAAAAAGTTGCCCTAGAGTTCTGAAGGGGCGTTTTAAAGAGGAGAGTGGGTTTTGTTTTGAAATCTTGTTTTTAAAATCCACCAGTGTAAGAATTTTAATGCTCGTTGCAGGTGGAGCTGCCATTACAGCAGCTGTAAGAGTGCTCAACAGTGCAGTCACCTTTCTGCTGAAGCTTGCAGTCATTCTTCTATGGCTTTGTTCTGCACTGCCTTTACCTAGCACAAAAAGCAGGAGTGTGGGCATCCATACGTAAATGTGGCCATCCTGACATATATTGACTCTTTTGTTAGATCTGATGGCGACAGAAATCAAAAGGCAGTGCAGAATCAGCTGCATCAGGAAGTATTGACAGAAGTGAAAGATCTGAAAAAGACAGTTGCTTGCAGAGGGTTTTTAAGGAAGTGATCCCACAATTTCTGTGACTGCAGAACTCAGATACCTTTTTCTGTGTAAACAGAATGAGCTAAAACTGATCATTTCCTGTATGATGGAGAGGTTTATACATATATATACACATTGCTATAAAAGGATACACTAAGTCTTGAAAATGAATGGAAAGAACTGCTATGATCAAAATACTTGAATACTGTGATACGATTTAGAGTATTAGATTTGAGTGTTCTAGAACAGAAGTGCAGGCAATGCAGATGGTTCTAGCAAAAACTACATGTGTGTTTACATTAGCTGTGTATACAGCAGTTACTGGTTTATAGGAAATGCTGTAGTCGCTGAACAGAATCCTTTTGAGTAATTTCCTGCAAATAGCCTTCTGCTGCTCTTTCCAAAGACTTTATCCTTGGGGTTTTTTTATAAGGTCTTTTTTTGTTTGTTTTTTAATTAGGTCTCAAAATTTGCATTTGAATACTGCTTGGAAACTTTTTATGAAAGAAGCTCTCCATTATACCATACTGGATAAGGGGAATTAAGTTTAATTTTTGGTAGTTTAAGCTTAACAGTATTAATTTTGTTTCAGATTGAAAGTAATGTTAGTGAGTCTTTCTGTTGCCCATTTGTTACAGAAACTTTTTTGATATCCCTCTGATTTTTTAAAAACAACCAAAACCAGTGCAGCTACAACCTGCTTTCCAGTAGGGTTTTGAGTATGCTTTCTGTACAGCTGTCTAGCTTTAGTATTTCATTTCTAGCATAAAAGCCTGTGGGTTGCTAATGAGGAAAACTTAATCTTGAAGAATGCCACTTGTTACTTGTCTTGGTTTAATGAAAAGAATGTGTTTGAGTCTCTCAACAGTATTAAAATTATATTTTCCTCTTCTCTCAAAATTGTTTTAGAAGTTGGAAAATTCAGACAACTTTTTTCCCTACTCCTGTCTCCCTTACCACTCATTTATTAAAACTCAGCTTTCTTACCTCCATCGGTGTTTTCTTTAAATTTGAAAGCTTCTTCTGTGTGGATTAAAACCAGCAATGTCAAGATCATACATAGGAAAGAACCATTTGAGACCAGACACAAAGGCCAACAGTGAATGTTTATTAATGGCTAATGTCAGACAGCCTACTTATCTTACTAAGGACAAAGATAGTTTGTGGGTTTGTTTCCTTCTCTCCCTCACTTATCTGTTTGTCTACAGGATCTATGGCTCTTCAGAAGAAACTGCTGAATAGCTACCATCCATTTGTCAAGCCTGTGCCTGACATTTAGATTCTGCCTGCGCTGCACTCTTAAAGTTGTCTGCGTTCTTTTACTTCTCATTTCTCATGATTTGCACTTACTGAACATTCATTGTCAACATGTTAATTCCTAGATCTTGAGGCTTTCAAGATTCATACAAGCAAGGTACTTGATTTGGATGCACGCAAGATCTGTGGCCATTTCTGGGAACTTTATTACATACTACCATGATTTCCTCATTAATAAGCCTCTTGTGAGTTTAAAAGTCTGGTCTTAAATAATGAACACACTGCTCCTTCACCTGGTAATCACATATTTCTACTGATACAGTAATTCTGAAAAGCATTAGGTGGCTGGAAGCTGTCTTTGCACACGCCTTGCTAGGTAGGCTTCATTTTTGTTAAGCAAGAACCCAAGCATTTAAAAACAGTTGAAGTTTTTAGACATGCATTATTACACAATCGGTGCGTAAGGGTGAAATATAATCCTATGTTGGTGCTTACAGCTCTAATAGAAAAGCTCAATTAAAAATTAAATTGATAGGGATAGGCTTTTTTAGATTGTTTATAAAAACTAAATCTGGCCCCACTCCTTGTTCCTCAGTTCATTCCGTTTGATTTTCCCAGTGATTGTCTTTGGCAGCTGCTGGACAAATTCAATCTGATTCAAAAGAGGAAAAAAGTAAAATGGGCAGATTTGATTATTATTTTTTTTTCAAAACAGCATAGATCTCCTTCCTATTTAATTTAAATAAGAATTTGGTGACTGGGGAAAGAACTCCAATTTAGTTTTAGATTGTGTTGTATCTACTACTTTCCAAAATCATCTTTAAAATAACATTTGTCATTTTTCTTGCACAGTATGTATTTGGGCTTTTTTTGTTTGTTACTGTGTTTGAACTGGGTCCAATCTTTCTAGCCTCTCCACAGTTAAAATAGGTGTTTGGGATTATTTTTTTTTTTAATACACTCACGTTTACTTGCCTTTCTGGGGTACTTGTATGGAGCAGTGACTTTTTTGACATGATCTTGCAATTCACAGGCCAGTTTCTTTGGATCTTGTGACTTAAAGGAAGGAGACAAGACCACTAAAGCTTTTACCACCTACAAAGGGAAAATAAATAAAAAAATATAACATTAATTAAACCACAGCAACCTGACAAATGAGGCAATTAATTGAGAATAAGTGAGTGTTGCCTGCATTACAGGCTTGCTGTATCCCACCTGTGCTATAAAGCAAAATTTGCTGTTGTGTAAGCAAATTTAAAATTAGGATGAAACACTGTTTCTGCCTTACATTAGTAAAGGTCTTAAGTAAGACATGATAAAAGATTCAAACTCTGCTTCAAAATTGTAAGAGTTCTGTAAAGGACTGTTCTAAAGTTCTCAGATGCTGGGGCCTTTTCTGTAAACGGAAGTTGTTAAAGAATATAATTTTCCAGGCAGTGGGTCTAAATGTACATCAGTACTTACCAGAGTCATTGTTATATTCAGTGTTGTGTTCTTCAGGAAACTAAGGATTATATTTTCATTAAGAAAAATAAAAGGAACATGGGATACACAAACTACTGCTCCCCTCGGTTTGGGTAAAGTCATGGAAGTTTGTATAGCTCTATTAAGAGTATTCTGAATTCAGTGGAAGTTGAGCGTAAGCTCTTTCACACAAGGCACTTCATGACTAGGAGAGTGACCACTAGTTACCTCTCCTCTGATGGGGTCTGGGCTGCTGACAACAGCTGACTCAACGACAGCCGGGTGCTGTATCAGGGCACTCTCGATTTCAAATGGTCCAATACGATAACTAGGAGAGAGAAATTAAACGCTTAAGAGGTGAAAGGTATATGGTTATTTTTTAGACATTTCTTGGCGTTTTAACTGAAATCTACAAACCCAGAGGAGATGATGACATCATCAGATCTCCCCATAAACCATATGTATCCATCCTCATCCATGCTCCCTCTGTCGCCAGTGATATAGAAGTTCCCGTGGATTGTGGAAGCAGTTTTCACTGGATCATCCTGTTGAACAAGCAACAATTAAATGATCTAAATGTTGAGAAGCCCTAAGCCAAGAGATTTGCCTCTTTGGACACTACCCATAGTATCTCTCACTTCTTGTTTTCTGTTTCAAGAATGTAAGAGCTTGTGCCTGCTTTTTCCAAAGCGGAAAACTGATCACAAGGGCGGATACAGAAAGGAAGATCAGACAGTAGGTCTGCAGAACAGGGGAGAGAATGGAAGTTCCATAAGTCAGAACAGTGTCAAAGTCAAGAGGAGCCACAGCTCTTTGGTGCTGTATCTGCTCCTTTTGGTACAAATACATCCCATGCTGCAGGCCTGAAATGCACTTTTGGCTTACCAAGTATCGAGTGAAAAACGTAAATGGCCGCTTGGCATCCATTTTGATAGCAATATCTCCTTCTCTCCCAGGAGGCAGAACACTGCCATTTTCATCTATAATCTGCAACAGGAAAGGCAAATGGGTGATTATACCTTCCCATTTTAAGAGAGCCATGTTCTAAAAATAACCATCAGCTCAACCAAAAAAGTCAGCCTGCCCTGAATACCACTGTATAGTACAAAACTTGTATGGTATGTTGTACTCTCTTGTATTTTACTTCCTATGAAATCAACAGCAAACAGAAACGGGGCCCACCATACCTGAACATCGTAGGGGGGAGTCGCCTTTCCTAAGGAACCTGGCTTAATTTTCATTCCTTTCATATTTGCACATATCATTCCCTGTTGGAAAAGACAAAAAACCAGCCCAGGTATTTTTTACTGTAATTCCTCAGGACATTCCTGTTCTCGTACCGTGCCCACTGTTGGGGGAGCAGAAGATCTAAATCTTCCATCTGTGCGAGCCAGAACATCTGTAAACTTCACTGAGAGTCTTGGACAAAAAGCTCAAGATCTTTTACAGCTTAAGTAGCCTTAGAAGCAGTATCCTCACCAAGCTGTAATTCTAAGCAAAACAATAAACTCTCTTGTAGGCAGTTGCCACGTATTCTAGTGCCATCTTTCTTTTTAGTCAAATATATATGGCCAAGTTCCAGATTTACCAAGAGGAATGAGATATCTAAGTGTGAGCTCCCGAAGTGAGAGCTGAGTTGTGACCCTCCACAAAAAAGCTGGACGTACAATTTCGGTTTGGCCGTAGCCTTCATAGATGGTCAGTCCTGTCTGGCTTTTCCACTGTGCCATCACTTCTGCGTTGAGTGGTTCTCCTCCGGTCAAGCAGTGCTTCAGTGCCTTGAATGTATACCTTCATAGACAGAGGACACTGCTGAGTATCAGAGGTCAGAAAGGGACACATTCTCCACTCCTGGACATCCGTATGTCCAATCCCATGATTTCAGGACACATCAGGCTCTCTTAGGGTTAGGGTTAGAGTTGAGAGGAAGCCTATAGCTCCAGTTGGAGTGGGGCTGGAAAGCAGCTGCCAAAGTGGTGAGCTGCAGAGATGCACTGGACTGATGGCAGCACAGCTGCACATGTGCCTTCAGGCTGTATTTACTGCTTGAAACACCTCAGGGCAAAATTTGCTCTGGGTTGGAGGTGCCTAAGGGGTGGATTTTATCACCTCTCTCTGCAGTGTGAAGGAAAAGGCTCTGCCTTTCAGCCGCTGCCTCCAGCATAGAATTTCCACCACTCAGAGTTTAAGTGGCTGTGATGGCCTGCAGAAATCACTGTTAAAGAGCCAGGAAATAGCTTGACCAGACGCGGTACCTGGTGAGGTCATGCTGCACCAGCATGCGGTAGGCAGTTGGGGCGCTGCACAGAGTGGTCACTGGGTATCTGCACAAGGTCTGACAGAAAACAACAAAAAAAGAGACTGTTAAACAATATTGTTTTGGGGAAAACATTGCTGCCAACTATTCCTTTCATTCCATACTAGGGCACAAATTAACAGGCCTGATTGTAACCTCGCTTACATGGAAATGAAAGTAATTGCTGTCACTTTTAGTGCTCAGGAAAGATGTTACAGTGCCCCAAACATCAGCTGAAGAGGTGATACATTGACTGTGGTAAACCACTGGTGTACCTAATTCGTCCTGATGCTCACACAGGGGCAAGGACCATCCCTTGGTATGAAACCCTGCCCTAGAGGTGCAAGGTAAGTTTTCCAGTGGACTTCAGTAAAGCCCATATCTCATCCTAGGACAAAGTCAGGCAGAGCAAAGCCTTACTTTTTTAATCTGCTCCGAGAGCAGTTCAGGTAAATATAAAAGCAAAGGGAAGACCTCTCATTCACCAGCCTTCACTCCAGCCACACCATGGGTAAAGCAGCCTCTACTATCGAACTTCATTTTGTGCAGAGATGTGAAACCACACACACATTGCAAGTGGGTGTTTGCAAGGCCAAGAAATTTATACAAAAAGAAACCCAAGCTATCAACTATTGTGGAAAGGAAACGAAACAAGATTAAAACCCCCAAACAACCCCTACATGTTAGGAATGTACACTTTTCCACGTCAGTGCTTTCAGCCATTTGGGAACAGCACTCTTCCTTTGTGTTAGATTAAAACTCAAGATTGGCTTCAGAAGCTTGAAAATAATTTCTTTTAAGAACAGGCCAATCTCACAGCTTCAGTGTTTTCCAGTACTGACTTGCTTTTCTTAAGGGTCACAGCAGCATAATTAAAATATTAATTTACGTGTAATTCAGCTCATTTATCATATCAATAGTGAAATACAGTAGGGGAAAGGTTTAAGTAATACCAGTAACTCCTACTGATCAGAAGCAGCTGGTAATATCCTGTGCCCGAAAGAGTCATGCTGCAAAATCCTTCCTGTATTATATTCCTACTCAAAGAACAATCACCTTGTGGTTATGCCATCTTAAAACAGCTAATCCCATAAACCTAAGAGGCTTAGTTTTGTGGCCTGCCTGGAAAACAACATGAAATATGAGTAACTGTTCATTGTCAACATGGTGTTCTTACATTTAAAATTGCTCTTGGATCAAACTGTGGCATGGCATGTACAAAAACACACGTGCCCTGGAACCAGGGACCAAAAACGCTCCCAATAGCTGCCTTTACCCAAGCAGTGTCTGACATGTTCCACATGATGTCTGAGGGGGTCAAATTCATCCAATATCTGTTGAAGAGAAAGGTGGCCAACGTAAGGGAGTCTGCAAGTGGAAATCAAGAATGTGAGGGTTTGGGGTTGGGTTTTTTTGGCTTAGAAAGGCATGGTAAATTTGATCCAAAACTTAAGAGTCCAGATAAATGCCTTTTGCCTAGCCTTTATTGATGGCAAAGGTAAAGAAAATCAAACTGTATCCCAACTCATTTTTTAGCCAAGTAGTTTCTAACACGGAACCATATATCATATCGGACAAGATCCTTGCTTCCTGGGAACAAGACCAAAGGAAATGACATGGACAGTATTGCGGGAGCCTCATCATCTATCATAATTTTATCACATACAAAAACTCTTCTGTTTGCTTCACATTTCAGAGCTGTAAAGGTGTAATTATCTGAATACTTCACCTTCCACAGAGGAAAAAACCCAGACCAAAGCTTCCATAGGAATGTTCCACCATTTTGGGAGAGCCTGTAGTGCCACTGGTAAAATAGATTGTCATTGGGTCCTGGCTTTTTGTCTTCACACAGTTATGGACAGCAGGGGCAGCCCTTAAAAAAAATGAAAGGTTAATGAAAACAGTGGCTGGTGCTACTCAGCACATTTAGCTCAGATCCTTTGTGCCCAGTATATGCAAAGCTGGCTGTATAGTGAGATGCAATGGATAAGAAACTACTGAGATCCCCTCACTCTTGCACTTCTAGTTCTGTATTAAAGTGTTGCTGATCTTGCTCTTTAAGTATTCCCCATGTCCACCTTCTCCAGAGTGAAAACACCAATGGGCTCTCTTTTATTTGCCTCCCTTAAGAACCACCAAAAGGTCTTGTGTTTGACCAGTGTCCTCCAGAAAGCATATCTTCCAGCCCTAATGTGATTAGCTGAGGGACGACCCACCATTTCTTTTGGTAGGCGATTCCACTAGTTAATTATCCTTGATGTATATGGGGAGGCTCAAACTCTTGGTTGTCTGGCACGTGACAGGGAAATATTTCTCATCTCTTACTAGGATGAGAAAGCAAGACCGTTTCTTTTTCTCTGCCAGGACTGGTGTTCAAGAAGGTTTTGCTTGGCATGCAAACATTGCCCATGGCTGCAGGGTTGGGCGTGGGAAGTCTGTCTCCCCAGGCCAGCTATCTCTCTGTGCTGGCTGGCGGGCAGACAGGCTGCCTGGGAGCCCTGGCTCCAGAGCCCCACAGCCTCCTGGCCAGCTTAGCAGTCAGCTAAGGCAGCCGAGGCACGGGGAGCTGGGAACTCTGGGCAACTAGTCCACTAGGTAGGCAGGCTGCCAGTGATGTGCGAGCCAGGCAGGGCAGCAGCCCAGCACTCTGGGAAGATTGTGAGCCTGACAGCTAGCTGGGCAACCCTGGAGCCAGACAGCCAACGCTATGCAAGGCAACCATTTGGGGAAACCAGACAGCCTACCTGCCTGGTACGGCCAGCCAGTGATGGCCTCTGCAAGACTGACACAGTTCCAGACAGTACTTAGGTTTTATCAAATCAATGTTACCCTCTGCCATGGAACTGAACCACGGAATATTAGCCCAGCATGAAAGAGGGTTCATCAAATCAACGTGACAACATTTTAGTAGCTCTAGAAGGTTTGAGAATGCAGAGTTACTGCTTCCCCCGTCTTCCAGTTTAGCAACACTGAAGTGGGCAATTGTTCGAAGGAGCAGATGGAAATACAGTGAGACTACAGCGAGCTGCTCAGGTAAAGCTAGTTTAGACACCTGGTTAGGAGAACATATGGTACATCTTATAAAGCTCTTAAAATGACTGAAGAGCTTTACATCCCTCCTTGAAAGAATGGCGTTAGCTACACAGATGCTTTCAACAAAATATCAGCTGGCAAAATCACCCCCAGGGCCCTGAGCAGATTGCAGCAGGGTATTTGCTTCTCTTCCCGCTCCACCTCTCCTACAGTCCCAGGCACCGCAGGGAAGAGCTGTGTGTTGGGTGCCATTTTAGTAGCTGCAGTGAGGCAGGTGGACTCCTAAACACGGTAAGTTCATCTTGCAGTGCCCTTTTTAATAGAGAAAAGCTATTCATATTGGCCTTATTATGGTTAAGTTTTATGAATGTGGATTGGAATAACTTGTATAGAATATTTTTCTTTGCGCTTTAGAAGGTAAATAGGCCACAGATGTCAATAAAAGAGGCCTTCCTGTCCATTTTTCCATATTATTTCATAGTCATATATAACCAACTGAGACATCATAAGACTGCACTTATTTTTTCAATTAGGAATTTGGCTATTACCAAATATTCCCTTTCTTCACAGAAAAGAGACTAAATTGCCTTCTCTCCCACCCCCTCAAAGGTATCTAGTTCATCAATGAGACACAAGTGCACAAGTGTGTTTAAACAACATGAGAAATTTCCCACTAGAGATAACTATGATGGAGGCACTTACTTGAGCAGATTGCTGAAGTTCAGCCACTCAGCCCTGCTGCTTTCAGATATGATTAGCTTCGTTTTCAGAAACTGGCACTTGGATGCAACTGAGTCCACTGCAGGCGCAAGCCCATCAGTTGTAATAATGCACTTAGCCTTGGAAGCCAGCAATCTATAGCAAATGTCTTGTGCTGTCAGTTGTGTTGTCCCTGGGATGATGATAACACCTGAAAGTGCAATAAAATGGGAAATCTATTAAGTATTTTTCACTTTCAGTCCTGATCACTTCATAGTTTCTCCTGATTTGTTGAATACCAGCACCATTAAGAAGAAGGTAAAACAAGTCTCACACACCTGACCTTGAATGCAGATGTGCAGATCTAAAGTACAAAATAGCTTCTGCTTCTACGAGATTTTTTGCTCCAGGCACAATGTAAGTAGAAAGTATAAGTAAACAATAGCATCTGTAACTTAAGTCTGTTGAAGTTAAATCGATTTAACACAATCATATTGATTTAACATAATCAACACAAGCCACAAAAAGTTAAAGAAAAATGATGAAGGTAATTCCATTAGTTAGAAGAGACTACCCCTGTCAGCTCTCAAATGTTCAAGCTATGAAGTCAAGTAAGAAATCTAAGTGTTAAATGAATTGTTAACCAACTTCTGGCATAGAAGGTAACAAACAATCTACAGACCGTTAGGAACGATACAATTCACCTGTTCGCATACAAGCCACGTTCAGCAGCCACCACTCTGGGATTCGGGGCAGAATCACTAAAACTCGATCTCCTCTTTGCAGACCACATGGGCCAGAGAGTACGTTGGCCGCTTTTTGGGACAGGAATCCCAGCTCTTCAAAGCTCCATTTCGTTTCATCTCCTTTCCCATTTATCCACCAAAGAGCTGGGTTTGATGGTCCCTTTTGTTCCTATACACAACACAAGGGTAAATAGCATGCTGGTTACTTCTGAGACTCCTGTAGTTCCTTCCAGAGTTTTTGGGATGCTCCAGGTAGTAGAATCTGATAATGTTAGTGATATTTTAGGGCAGCGATAATAAGCATGTTTTGTTTAAAAGAGCCCTTTTCCAAGGCACCTATAAGTTGTGTGTATCTACCTGATTTTCAATGCTCAGAAATTACTTAGAGGCTTTTACAAACCCAGTACAGCACACACTGCTGAATCAGACTCACACAGACAAAGCATCATATTCCCTCTGATGCTAAAGCAAACTGCCTCTCCTTTCTCTGCAATGTGAAATTATATTAAAATAGAATTATGGTGGAGGGTGGGGTGGGATTGTGGTCCCACTGAAATGAGGTACATTAAATATTAAATCTACGAGGTCAGAAACGCTACCTTTTCTATTTGAGACCACTTGTCCAGCACATCACTTGCAAAATTAAAATATTCGGGTACTTCCTGCTCACAACGACTGATAGCTTCATAATCTGAGAAATTCAAAGGTGCAAAAGTCTTGTGACACTGGTGGAATAATCTGCAGAGTGTCTGGATGCTCCATGGGGACCGCAACACTTGAAATTCAAGCAAAATCTTCATGGCACAAAAGCAGATGTATGGGGACTTTTGGAGATTATAACCATCAGAACTATTTTTTGATGATTATTTCCCTCCTACAAGAGAAAGAAATTCAATAATAGTAGTATGATGTGCACATTCCTAGATGAACTGTTGGCTCCAAATGGAACAGATGTATACAGAGCAGTAAGTACACCTCTTTATGTCATTTTATCCCACCTCCCCTTATGGTTAAGCTAGAGCTCTGGTAAGCCTTTTAAGTCTCCTGCTTTTTCATCTGTCCACAGGTTTTTTAAAGAATTCCCCTTGCAGCTGACAATTCTGTTTCTGTCCAACCAAAGCAGGGGCTTGAAACAGCTGAGTGTTTAAAAAAACCCAAACCAACCAACTAAAAAACCCAACAAGAACGTGTCAGGACCTGTACCCTCTACTTCCATGTTTTAAGCACCACAGCAATCTCGCCCAGCCCTACAAGGCTACTAATGGCAAACACACATTTGGTTGAAGGACAGATGCCATCTTCTGTCCCTGTTTTTTGCCTCAGAATCCAGGATATAACCATCATACACAACTACTCAAAGACCACAGGCAAGCAGGGGTAAGGTGTGTGTGCATTTAGCTAATATGGAAGAGATGTGATAAACATCCTTACAGTTGCTTCTTTTACTAATGCAATAAATGTTAACCAGAAGTATGCCTTACATTGCACTATTTGATCTGCCTTCCTTTTGTCCAAATGAAAGGTTGTGCTCCCTCCTCCCCCTGGCATTTGCCTAGTATTAGTTGGATAGCATGAATAACTCAGGGGTGGTTTTCCACATTCTATTATTGATTTGTTTACTGGCCTAATGCTTTTGCCACATCTGCATTTGTCCTTTAATATGCAGAGTTGCATTTGATTTCACAAAATACCATTTGTAGTTGTGTATTACCCTGAAAACACTTTGCAAAAGAGGGAAGTTAATTAGGGATGTATGTATGGGAACATGGTGCTCAGGATATATTCAGCTTTGGAAATGAAAAGATAGAGATAGAGGCTTTTTCTTTTTTTTCATGTAATCTGTTTGTAACATATCTCTAACACGTCATTACAAAAAGCCTGATTCCAGAACTCACAATTAATCAGTGAAATCTTTGTAGAATAGGCTGCCATTTTATTTTTCCCTTAGATCTGAGCCAGCAAGTACAGACTCAGACCTAGAAGATATTCTTGCAGAAAGAAGCTACTTCTTCAGTCTGCTTGATACAAAAGAGAAAAGTGTAACTGCTCTCTGGTAGCCCACCCTCCTTTATAAAAGTAAGAAGCATATGACGAAAGAACAAAACATGACATTATAGATATTATTGTTTTCACATTAGCAGATGGTATCTTTGATTTTTAAGAAGACTAAGTATTTGAACAACTACTACCTAAAAAATAATTTCTCAGGGTGTTTAAATAGGTTGTGCTTACCTGAAGATGTTACTTGTGATCAGGTGAGGCTTCTTTCAACTCCTCCTCATGCATCTTGCCTAGTACTTAATTGGTGACTATTGCCTCCTCCTGGCTCACCCTAGTTCTCTGAGCGGTTGTAGCCCTTCATTAGTCTCACATGTCATGATCGGTGGTGGGGATTATTTCCCCCTGAGAGCACAGATTTCATTTCTCCAATTACCTTCTGAAGAAAGGCACAATCACTGAAAAAGTTGAGAGAAGATGGAAAGAATGCTGAGTATGAATGACTGCATTTCTGGTTCACTGCCTTTGGAGAATGGATAATCCACCATACATTAATATATAACTCTATTCTATGGCACTGATGACTTTGGAAATGGCAAAAGTGGGGCTTTATTTTCATATTCTGGAGTTAAACGTAGTATGAGAATTGGTGTGATAAAGATACGAAGATTTTCATAAGCCTGGTGCCAATAAATATTGTGCCAATAAATAATTCTTCTGTGGAGAAAATACATGCAGTTCAGCATGGGCCATGAGCTCTGAGGAGGACAATGAAAACTCAAACTATGGTGTCATTGCTATGAAACAGGGTGACAAAAGAATGAGACACAAAATGCTCTGGAAGGCAGCAATGGGATGCAGGAACTCCAGTTGTTCAATTATGAGGCACTTGGTTAGGTGAACCTTCTACAGCCACAGTGCAGTCTGCTAGTATTGCTACTGTAGGCAATAAACCCTGGAAAGGGAAAACATTTTTAAACTAAGACCTAGATAAATAAAGGCTACACATAAGCATACACATAGACTATATAATATATAGAGACTATATATAAATATAGGTATTTAAAAGACATGTAGATGTGGCATTTGGGGACATGGTTTAGTGGTGGACTTGGCAGTGCTAGGCTTATAGGTGGATTCAATAATTTTAAAGGTCTTTTCCAACCTAAATGATTCTGTGTAGAGGCAATAAAGGGTATAATTAAGGATCAGAGTGAGGAAACAGTCAGAGATGCTGCTAGAAACAAGCACAGATAGCAGCCAGAGAAGTAACGGAGAGGTGGAACCAGGCTGTTAGAGCTCACCTGTAGAATCTCTGCAGACATCAATGCACGGCCAGTCTTCCAAGAAAACTCCTGTGTGTTAGGGGTATCTGAAAGTTTTCAAGTCACTTTTGCAAATTGAACGCAAGATCTAAAATCACTCAGGAGTAAACTGTCCAAATTGGCATGTACGTGACTGCAAAAGTCTCCCTGTCTTCTGTATCTCGTTGTGGACTCAGAGCCAGCTCCCCTGACCTACTGCTATAGAGTTCACTGTTAGGACATGACCCTCCCCAGCTGGGGAAATCACATATGATATTCCAGAAAAGCAGATGCTCAAAGCTAAAGTAATTAACGGCTACCTGTCTCACATTTTAACACTTTGTAAAAAGGGCATACAGCAGACTGCCTGAAGTGACACAGTTCACTGATATTAAGGTGGCTTGAAAGCAGAATTACCCTATTTTTCTGATCTGACTGCTATTTAACTGTTTCTGTTTCTCTTCTTACCATTTTTCAGTCAAGATTTGGAGCAAGGACAACTATGTCTTAAGGTGCCTGGAAGACAATGTACTCAGTCACAGAAATTAAAATGGACAGGGCAATGACAACCACATGAAATTCCCAGTGAAACCTGGAGAAAAAAACAGAGCAGTGCTCAGTTCTTTGAATTTATGCTTCAGGAACACATACAGTGTGCAAGAATGAGCAATACAAGAGCAAGAATGTTTGGGTCAGGGTTTGCCGAACTTCTTATCTTTGTAACAGGGCCCAATATCTTCCATCTGCTCTGCCCATTTTGCAAATGACTTCTCCCATTCCTCACTTTACTGTGGCTGTTACGTGGCTTTAGAGCTGTTTAATACACAAAGAGCCATTCTGAACACGTGGTGTTTCTAGTGCATGTACACAAGAGGGCATTAAGCCCATTTTCAACCCGGTGTGAAGAGACAGAAGTCAAGGAGTGAGTTTGCTCACAAGTTTGCAAGGCAGACAGATTTGGCCCTTTTCCCAGGGTAAAACTGGGTAAATTCCTAAGAGCACTCAGGGGTTTGAAGCAACAAATCTAGAGACATCTCCCTGGCTGCCTGCGCCTCATAAATACATTTTGAGACACGCAATACAGCTGCTACTGTTTGGAAATGTCATTAACCATTATTCAGTGCAATAATGATGGGCGATACACACACAGATGCATAATCCTAATTTGTCCTCAAAGTCCTAGAACAAACAAATAAGAAGTATGACAACCCTCAAACAGCGAGTGTTATATATAGCAGCCTTTCACCAGCACACATGGAAAAAAAACAGTTTACCCGTGATTTTCATGGTAGTAGCAATGAAATCCAGAGAAGTTTCTCATTTGTTCACCAAAATGTAACTACCTGGTCCCAGAAAATAGAATTCAGAGCAGCTGTTGATGCAAATGAGGTAGAGAACATCCAAGGCAGATGATGCAGTTCCTCTCTGGCATGTTTGTTGCTTACTTCAAGTAGACCACTTTGGACAGGAGGCAGCCTAAAGACTTTCTCTGTGGAATAAACCTCCAAAGGACTGATTAATAAAAAAACCAAAACCACCTCCTCTCAGTCACTTTTACAATTTCATTAAAAAGTGTAATGCTCTGAACATGCAAATCTTCCAGAGACTGTGGTTAATTTTTCATTTGAGGTCTAACTCTGCTCCTAAACAAATAAATTTTCAACTACCCTCTGGTTTCAGTAAGGCAAACTCAGATCTATTCAGATTGATGTAAACTACATGGATGCAGCATTTTGTGCACTTGTTTTCTCTTTGTTTTTGTCCTCAGGCAATTACGTGCTTCATAGCTGGAAAGCAAAGCAATATCCATTTCAGAGCTTAAGGGTATGAAAGAGGCGAGATCCACCTGCAGAACCCTCCTGGCACAGCCTCTCCTGGGACTTGTGTTTGTTTGCCAGTTAATAACTCAATTAGTTGTCCTGAAAGGTCATCAACAGCTTTACTACTCAGCACGTTTCCTATTGCCCAGGCTCTTGGTACGACAGCAGATGTGCTCATGGGTACAGCATAGTGGGTTTACAGCACAACCAGGAAATTTTGAGATAAATAACCCTGAGGTTTTTTTGTTTCACTGGCATTTTTGTGCTTCCAGCAAATACAGCTGTGGTCACAGAGTTCAACTACTGCCTATATCTTCTGAAGCAAAAATAAAGAGTACACAGGCTGTGCTATATAAGCACTGTGTGAGGTACAAGTGCTACAGAGGGGTAACAAGAAATGTGAGATGTGACCTAACAGGGATGATCTAAACCTCTGCTGCACCCATACCCACGTAACTGTGCTTGACTGTTATGGAAATATCTCACAGTCTGAACTGACTACTCAGTCCAGGAAATCCTTGATTGTATTTAATCCTGAAACTACGTGTGACCCTGACTGGCTAAAGCTGGAAGTTTGATTATCAACAACTATTAAAAAGCATTCTCACAAAATAATATTTGACACATAGTTGCATACTTTGTGGCTTCCAGTGATAACACTGCGCATACAAAAATAAAGACAAAAACTAAAGGGAAGTCTGATTTCCCTCTTTTATCATTACTTTCAAAACAGCTTCTTCCACATACATTTAAAATAACAAGGACTATATTGCTTTAGAGATACCCCAAAGCACCAGAACAAAAATTGGTAGCTGCTATTCTTATTCTGAAGGTTGTTCAGCACCTCTTAAGACTGATAGGCAACAGGATTCCAGAAGGCAGAAAAGCAGTCTGGGATGAGCACATTCTGATCAGCAGCAAAGCCAAGCTCTTCCCCATTCCTTGTTCCTTAGTTTCTTCCTTTGGATTTTCCCAGAGATCATATTTGGTAGCTGTTGAACAAACTTGAACTTGTCTGTAAAAAGAAATAATAGTTAGCAGTATGACACCACTTGATTTCAAGCTGTGTTCTCTTCTGTGGCAAGCCTGCGGTTTTAAAAGCTACGGGATCTTTTGAGGAGGAAGAAGGCAGGCAGCACGTCAGTCCTAGTGACCAACAAAAAGAAAAAGTTACATTCTACAGAAATAGAGCTCATCAGGTGGGTGATTCAATAGTTCCTCAAATCAGTAGTGTGGGACAGTTGTACATCACTGAATTTGAGCACAACTTGGACTTCAAAGGGAGCACCCAAGGGGATTTATTTGGTTGAGTGAAACCCTGGTTGATGAGGCAGAGCAAACACACTGTACAGAAAGTTTCGATCCACCTGTTTGTTTCCTCACTTTTTTCTGGTCAGGTTCAGGTTTTGTATCATTACAAAACTGCACTAACGTGTCGGTGAGTCTGACTGACCCAATGTATAGACTGTGACTGCAGAAGAGATGAAACTTCCTGAGAGAGACCTTCCCTGCTGTAATGAGCAATTTACACCACTAGAACAGGGCTCAGGGGAAAATCTAGTCAGATCTGTTTAAAGCCCAACATAGACCAGTAGCAAACCCAAGAATCTGTTCCAGGATGATATTTTTAAGATTGCTTTAAAAGTTATTACTTCCTAACGTCATAATTAGATTATGTTAAAAAACTTATTACTTGCATAGACTAAAAGGATTACACGAGCAATCTGATTACTTCAAAGCGGATTACTTTGCCAAAAAATACTTACTCATATTTGAAATCTGAACGTGCTTAAAAAAAATCAGATTCTGAAACTGTGACCAGATTACATTTTTAAACATGTTTTTATGATTGCACTTAAAAATCTAACGCTATTTCTAGTTATTCCACTCCAAAAATGGGATTACATTTAAAATATCCGTCATGTTTTCCCTCTGTTCTGATTGGATCAAGGAGAGAAAAATTAATCTTCCAGAACAAAGATGTCATACAGGGAAAGAAGAGAAATTTAAAACCCTGCATCAATGTTGTTGGAACCCTGGGCAGAAACTGAGGGAAGCCGAAGTCTTTTTTGGTGACTTCTGGTGGGAGCTGGTGCATCATTGCTTAGCCAGGTGGGGCTTTTCCTGCTCCTCCTGATGAACTATTCATGTTTAACTCTGAATGTGGATGCCTTCGGTTCTTTTCAACCATTCTACATACTCTGCTGGTGTAGTTTAATTCCTGCGTCACCTGGAAAGCTCTGGTACTGTTTACCTCTGCACAGCCCACTGCCACCAGTAATGAGATGTGAAAATCACGCTAAGATTCCCCGCAAACCTGCAGTACCCTTTGAGCCTGATAATCTGTGACCAGTGCAAACTGTGATAACTCTGCTGAGGAACTTAACAGGCTATTGACCAGTGCCAGCTAAGGCTTTTGCTCACATTATAGTATTCAAAACCCTGTTATTGTAACATTCAAGCATTATCTTTCTCTGTTCAGTTAGTATTTCAAAATGTCTAGAAATACATTTAATATTTTATAACTGTATTTAATTTGTAAAATCTGATTCTTTTGTTTAAAATAATTAGGATAAATTTATGCTTGTAGACACAATTTGATTAGGTGAAGGAACATTTCATTTCCCTGTACATAATCGCAGTGAAATCTAATATAGGTTCATCTGTAGTTCCAATGTAAGAAGACAACATCAGATCCTATCAGAAGAGGCCTATGATGTTCAGTTAGGCAGTGTTTACTTACGTAGTTAGGATGGGGTCAGATTCTCAGTGTTACATTTCAAAACCTTATTAAAAGGAGTTCCAAGAGAAAAAAAAAAACAAAATTCTACTATTTCAAAATATAACTGGATTGCATTTCTAATCTGATTATTAGGTTTGATTAGAGGAGCTTTAATTTTAGGGTGCATTGTCAGGAACTACTTATATATTCAGAACCCAGTGATATTTGCCTTTCTTGGTTATTTGTAAGGTGCGGTAACTTTTTTTCATATGCTTTAGCAGCTGACAAATTAATTTTTCAGAATCATGAGACGTAAATTCAGGAGACAGAACAATAAAAGCTTTTACTACCTGAAGGAGAAAGCTAGAGTAAAGCAACACTCGGCAATCACTAACTCGATGACTAATGTTCAATAGAAAGACTAAGATGAATAACGCAATTTTCTACAATCAAATTTCTTTCAAGCCAATGGAAATAAAAGTTTCCGAGCCAGATGCTGGACAACTTTCTGGTTTTTATCGCTTGTTGAGTTCCACAAATGGGTCTTAAAACTACTCCTAGTGAGCACAGTGGCTTTCCCAGCAGACAGGAATTCTTCACTGGTGTCTGGGCAGCCACATTGTGTCCTCACAGTGTGCAAGAAGAGAAGTGATGTAGGTGGGCCACATTTGCTTAATGGCCTTCCTAAGAAGAATCGCCAGGGGACATTGCTTCAAGGTATAGGACCTCCTTGGGACTCAGAGAAGCCATTGCCAGAGTTTCAAATTGGCCTAAGTGCCCCAAAGTTTTCTGAAATCAAAAGAAAGTCAGATGCCTCTTCATGTCCTCAAATGTATTTGAAAATGGTCTGCATCTTTACAGTGTTAATACAAGCCAAGGTTTCCCCCACAAGCACAGCTATTTCTCAATATACACATATATTAGATGTTTTAGGTAGCTCCTAATATCAGTGTCCTTACCTCTCCTCCAGTGGGGTCTGGGCTGTCTACAGCAGCTTTTTCAGCTCCTGCTGGATGCTCTATCAGGGCGCTGCCTCTCTACTTCAGTGCGATACCTAGAGAGGAAGAAAGAGTTTGGTATTAAGAAGCAGAGCTGGGCAAATAATTCTGAAATCTTTGGTTCAGTGGTAAACCAAACCCAGTGCTTCTGAGACCAGTTATGATGCCTTCAGAGCTGAGTGAAAAATTCAGGTTTCTGTAAGCTAAGCAAACATGTTTGGAGGGAGGCACTTCAAAAGTCACCAGTGAACAAACTGAAAATATTTGCCACATATCTAGCATAAAGACAGTAAGGCCTTGCTGGTTTGATCTGGATGGCAAGGTTGCTGTCTTCTCCTGGAGGCAGAATGGTACCATTTTCATCTATTACCTAAAATGAAAGAAAGCTCGCTGGTGAGTAGTTAAGTGATATGCTGCTAAACAGAGAACAGTCCCGTCATGACCTTATCTTATTTCAGACTGAAATAACCAGAAAGCTTTACACTCATCAAAGTACCTAAACATCATAAGGTGGACCTGCTTTTCCTAATGCGCTAGGTTTAATTCGCATCCCCTCACGAGTTGCACGTACCATACCCTGTAAAAGAAAACTGAGTTTATGTTGTTTGTTATTCTAGACAAATGGACAATTTTGCAGCTAACTAAATGATCTACAATTCTAGAAAAAATAAAAGATGTTCATTTAAAAACACATTTTCTCACTGTGATTTTAAAGTCCACTCCTCATTTACCTAATGTGTAAATCAGCACAGCTGAGAAAAATCCATACACCAGCATTGACCTACATCAGAGAAAGATCCTACTCCATTTACTTTTCAGAAATGTCTTCTGATTTATAGCAGTGTGAGAGAAGCAGCAGAGCAGTGTTCTTGGCTACACTGACATTAGTGTCAGCATTCTACTGATACTTCTTGTAGAGGGACGACCAAGTCCACAAACTTGGATTTATAGGACTGGGAGTTTCTCCTCATCTGAACCACTGAAGTGGCATCATGGAACAAAGTGGTCTGAGTTAAGAATTTTCTCCAGGGAACTTCTACCCTAGACATTTGTAATTATATTTCTACACAATATACATTGTATGCGAGTGACTGCAAACATACTGA
This sequence comes from Tringa tobata, assembly GCA_033628505.1. Taxonomy (NCBI): domain Eukaryota; kingdom Metazoa; phylum Chordata; class Aves; order Charadriiformes; family Scolopacidae; genus Tringa; species Tringa tobata. The sequence continues at coordinate 6,757,281 of JAHREE010000169.1, read as the reverse complement.
TTCCATCTGGCCTTTGCATTCATAGGTATCTAACCCTGTCTTATTTTTCTATTCTGACATCATATCTGTTGAAAAAAAACACCCCAAGAAATAAATGCATTACGATCACTGAAGGAAAGAATATGGTTTGAATCTAGGGCCTAGCTGCATACAAGCAGAAATGGCAATTTTGCAGGTCTCCATGAGGATCCCAGCTTCTGAAATTAATACACTCTGACAGGGAATGACACACTGCAGGAGGAGAAAGCTCCAGCCTGGAATGTGACTCTGGAGGAATGGATACCTGGTAAGATCATGCTGCAACGTCATGCAATAAATAGCAGGTGACAGGAAATGTAGACAGACTCTGGACATTAAAAGAACCCAAGTTCTATTTACCGTGAACTCGCTGAAGCTTCCTGTCATGGGCATCCAACAACCAAACACCAAGCAAAAACCAATGAGACAGTGACATCATTATTTAGTGGGAACAGAGCATGCCTCCGGATGCTTTAGTGGAGAGAGAGATTTCATTACTCGTTTTCACTAAGAAAGAACCTGTGGTATTACAAAGAGATGTGACTTGTCCTAGATCAATCCATATGTCTGAGGGTAGTACAAAAATTGAATCTATGTTTTTGGATTTCCACTTTACTGAGAGCACTTTCTCCCCTCGTGCCTTGCGCCAACATCCCACTAACGCAACAGCTTTTGCATTCAATGACACACTGTTTTTATTCTTACATTTAAAACAGCTGCTGTGTCATATCTTATCTTGCCATGTGAAAAGATGCGTGATCCCTGAATCCATGGAGAAAATGAGGAATAGTCAAATTTACCAGAGGAATATACCAGAGTCAATATACCAGAGGAATTCAAATTAATCCAAAGCTTGTTAATGATGAGAAAAAAGTTATAAAGGAACCATTAATAGGAAAAAGAAATTTAGAAATGGGGTTAAGCAGATGTAGATATTGTGAATTTACATAATCCTTTCCATTCAGTAACAGGCCTGACTTCTTCAGGAATCTCTCAGGAGTGTAGCCCCCTAGTAGAAGGGGCTTACCTTTAGTGTCATTTTGCTGCAGATCACAAGCATGGGGTAAGGGAAAAAAGACTATGGAAGTATTTAATTTGATTAAGGGAAGCACACAAAATCCTCACTGCTTCCTTCAAATTTCTGTTATTTCATTTACTAAGAAAATAATGCTTTCTATCCAGAACTAGCTAGTCTGACCATAATAAGAGACAATGAGGTTTAAAGAATCTATCTGTGAATGCCTGACCCCTTACGCAGTAAATAAACTCACCTCTACACCTGATTGCCTAGGAAGTACCACAGGAAAACAAATACTGATCTTTTATGAGAGCATCATAGAAGGCTGAGATAAACAGGTTTTTTTGGAAATGTACCCATATGCTGTATCACCCATTGGAAGTAAGTGTAAATATCCGAATTAAAAGATGCAAAGTGTGTTATCTTCTCCAGTTGAGCCCTTTACCTGAAATGTGGGGCACTCAGAGGCCTAAAAAGCAGAGGACGTGGTGCCCGCAGCCTCCCTCTCTCGAGGCAAACCTTACGTGAGAGCATGGAGCGGTGCAGAGCACGGGCTCCTTGGCAGACAGGCCCTGCTGCAGCCAGATTTGACCGCAGCCTTACTTTGTTCACTTTTATTAATGTAGAATCACATTGAACAAACTTCTTGCTCTCATGGGATATTTCATTATCTACACCCACTAGAAGCCTGAAGATAACACTATTTTGGATTTTAGGACTGTAAAGGAATCCATTAGGAAAGAAGCAGTTGGTGGATTCTGTTTCTGTGCTGCAGCTGATGGGAGCTCAGACACTGATGGTGAGTTATTGTCTGCATCTTAAATCTAACACTTGAATGCAATGGCTGAACTTGTCAAATTACCCCTTCTCTATGCAATCATCTCAATAGTGAGCCCTTCTCTCACAGATATGCTTACATCCATTAAATTTATAAATTGTGTTCTTTTTTTATTCTTACGGGAGACTATTAAGTATTAGCATAATAACTGGTTTTACATCAACAATATGAAAAGCCTTACAAATAACTAAAACCAAACTCACCTAATAGCCTCTCTGTTTTTCATTACAGCTTTTTTCCAACTTTTTGCATTGTGGGAAAGGAGATGACATTGTAGATCACTTATAAAATGCTCCTGCTCAATGGACTGGCTAAAATGACACACGCAAAGTTACAAAAATCACCATCCAGTAAATCTGCAAGACCAAGTTCCAAACACATTCTGGAAATGTACTAAGGATTTCAAGACATAAAACTAAATATTAACTTTCTTACTAACACAAGCAGAGGAACCTTATGTGCCAAAATACATACACATGATATATACATACACACACAGAGAACATCTATGTATACATGCAACATAAAGCACGTGCTATGAATTTCTACAACTTACTAGTTTCTCATTATGTATGATAGCATCATATATGAAAGGATTATTTCTCACATACTAAATATAATCTCAGTTCTCATTTCGTTTACCTTAGAGGGATTCTTAAAGCAAAAGATGGGGTCTTATGTTCATACCTATTTCAAGATAGTCTTCAGTATAAGCACATGTTGCTTGCGCAATTTAATAGTCTTATACTATGCATAATAACATGCCTCACAGTTCAAAAACTTACCAATACTTCCAACCTGGCCAGTGGCTGGAAGACAAGAGACATGATTTCAAAAGAAGGCGGCACCTACACCTGGTTCTCATCCTACCACCAAAAATGTGGATTTTGAATCTTGCTGCAACAAAACTGCTCATCCCCATCTGTAGCAATGCATTTTCAGGACTTGTGCTGCCACTATCCCAAATCAGAAAAAAATTATATGGCCACTAAGGGGAAAACACTGAAGAAGAAACACGTTCCCTGTCCCCAGCTGAAACTGAAGATTTCTCTCTCAATTATAAAACTCCAAAAGAAAGAAAGAAGTCCTGTAAAAGAACTATACTCAGTTGACTTGTTTGCTGTCCTTAGAACAGCTGTGTTGCCCATTCTAAACACATAGAACACCAGAGAAAAGGGCTAATTATCTTCTGAAGCATGGGGCTGAAGACCAGAGCATCTCAAGAACAAAACAACTTTCTCTTTATGATCCATTTCTGCTCCTTTGTTATCCTGACACAAGGGACAACAGCACTGTCTTTGCAGACATCAGGCAGAATGTGCAGAGGCACTGGCAGCATTAACTGTTTCATTAAAGTTTCACGCTTTGTGGCTCCAAAAACAAGTCATGTGCTAGACAAATGTATTTTCCTTTCAACTGTTTGTAGCTGCAAGCCTGTGTCTCTGAAATTGTCCTGCATGGATCAGGGGAAATGTACTGGTGGTTCTCCGATCCTGAGCAGAGGAGGAGAATTAAACCATCTTCCTTGAACATGAGACAGAAAAGTGTGCCGAGTCCCAATCATAAAGGGTTACTGCAGCATGGAGCAGAGCACCTCACAGACTACAGCCACAGCACATGGCACAAATATCTTGGCAGTCTGCTTGACTTTGATTCCAACCCATTCATGCAAAAAAAAAGGGCACTAGAGCACAACAGAATCCCAGTTTCTAAGGTCAGCAAAGCAAGGGATCACTGTAGGTGACAGAGCAAATTATTGTAATGGTCACACTAGAATTTAGAGAGCCAAGGGTCTGAAATCAGTGGTAAAACTCTTGTCTTCAGTGTGGTTGTTTCATTTAGACCTTTTTTTTTTTAGGGTCTGAACCTTTTTAGGTTCTGAATTTAGTTGCTTGATTTTAGATCCTTAAATTTGGTGAAAGGGAAAAAACCCATCAACCTTCCACTCCTCACACATTACTGGAGTTTAACTGGCCAAACAGCTAACTGCAGAGACAAGGAGAGCTTCCAGGGGCTCTGAATTCCAGTTTGTACACTTGTTTATCATTCCACTTTTTGCAGACTTTTTGTTGTTTTTAAATACTTGTTTGTTTGAAACCAAGCAGAAAGATCTAGAAGATGTAGAGTCCCTAAAAGGTCCAGAAGTACGTGGCTTTTAAAGGAAACTAAGCTGTGTACAGAAAAAGAGCTTGAGGCACTGACAAATGACATGCCCCAACAAGTGCATTCAAGAAACTAATAATTAGTTTGATAATCGTGTAATCTCATGTTCCTAGAAACCTTAGTAGTGAAATAGTGAAAAGCGTTCCAAAATCTCTATGAAATACTAAGGAGCATTACAAAAAATGAAGCCACTGTCAAAAAAGAATGAAGTAAATGTATTTATTGACAATTGCTTTCACTTCAGCAGTTGCTAGAACAGAAATTGTTTCACTGACATAAACAAAGTGTTTTCTCTTAAGAAAGAAAATACTTTACTTTCTCAAAATTGGAATTCCCCAAATCTTACTTTACAGCTGCAGTAGACACGGGACTCCAGGCAGTGAGACACAACTGTAAAAGACCTTCTTTCCTGCCTAAAGATGCTATGGTTCTCCAGCAATTTCTTCTTATGGAGTGAACAGAAGAGAACTCCAAGGCTGGGAATGTTTTTGTCAATTAATGAAAATTCATGCCAGAAAATTAAATCTTGAGTACAGAAAATTAAAAAAAGAAAAACCAAAACTGAGGACAAATAGCTAAGAATTAATATAATCTTAAAGTAAGTTTTGCCCACTATTGCATGTGCAACTGTAAGAAGTAAGGGTGTGTACACTACAGTACATGCTTCTCCATAAAGCTAAGAGCTAGATGTTAAACAGAGACATGATCATCCAAACCAGATCAAGGGAGATTTTTCACTGGATTCGCCTGTAAGTGGTTGCAGAAATAGACTGGTTCTGTAGGAAGCACATACTGTGGCAAAGAACATGGTCTGTTCTACAAATTGGGTCACCTGCCCAGCAGCAAACTTCATTTTAAAGACTGCCAGAAGTGGTAAAGGAGCTTTGTCTATTGCATGCAAAGATCAGAACAGAGGGCGAGCAATGAACCTACTGTATGAAGAGAGTATTAGAGGAAAAAGCATGAGAGAAGCTGGCACTGCTTGTCATCAATGCATGTATTAAACAAGAAAGGTTTATGAAGGTCATATGGTGGGATCAATAAAGAAGTGTCTTTCCATCTTCAGCAAATGCCAAGAGGGCTGCTTTAGTTTAAACATGCTGTATTTAAGAAGAGAGCACTTGAACCACTCAAATCCATGCCTGCCTTTTCTGCAGCGTGGAGCTAGACAATTGATATCAACAATATCTCTTCACTGATCTTTGACGCTATCTTAAAGAGATGGGTTACCAGCCAAATTCTGGTGAACTCGTGGACATTCAGAACTAGAGTGGAGTTGTACAGTTTGTTCAGGAACATTAGAAGCTTTGCAAGCTGGTGCAAACATCACCTCTTGGTGTTCTCTATAGCTTTTGATGCTCAGGCATTTAACAAAAATAGATTAGAAGGAAGGCAGTAATAGCAAAGAGATTTATATAGCATTAATGGAATGAAAGAAGCTCTGTTAAATTCCAAGTGAAGCTACATCCGTCCCCACTCTTTGTTTCTTAATTCGTTCCTCTTGATCTTCCCAGTGACTGTCTTTGGCAGCTCTTGGACAAATTCCACCTAAATAAAAAAAAAAGACAGAAAACAATGTAGTATATTCTATGGAGTTGGTTTTCCAAGACTGGCTGTCAGCATAAGTGGAAAACTAAGAGGATCACCATCATTAAGAACCACTTGCCTAAAGGATCAAGTCCAAGCCAAATCAAGGCAGAACACTGTGCCACTTGTGAAACAGTTTCTTTGGCTGCTTAGATGGCCAAACTTCTGTGTGGCTGCCTCCCAGCTAATCAAACTGAATAGTGTAACATTGAGAACCGTAACAGAAGGATGAATACCTTAATGGTATCAGAGGTCAGAGACGAATGACAAAAAGAAGAGCAAAAGGATGTTATTGGTGACAAGTCTTTAATGGTCCTTAGTTCCTATGAGTTCCGACAGGTAGATTAAAGCACTGCTAGTACCTCTTTTCCTGTAGTGCTGGGATTACTGAGAAACACCAAGTGTATCCTCCTGGACTTCCCTTTTTATTTATTAACTGTGAGGACCAGCAGATAAAAACTTATTCAGATTCAGTCAGGTACTATCCTAAGGTCACAGAGTGCTTGGTTGGAGATTAAATATTAAATAGAGAATTATGACTGTAAGCCTGACTTAGAACATGCAGATCTCACTAGGGTATCATAAGAAACCTAGAAATTTTGAGAGATTTAAACAAGCTTTTTACCCAAATACATGAAAAACAATGTAAACTAACATTAGGAAAGATTTTCCGGAGCCAGTGCTCTAGCTGAATCTTTACCACTGTCTCTTTCAGGTGAATTACGGAAATTCAAACAGTAATTCTCCTGAGATTTATGGAAGAGTGTCCTGGTTTAAAGTTTCTTCTCAGAAGCATTTACCTTTCTAGGGTATTTATATGGAGCAGTAGTTTTCTTGACATGTTCCTGCAAGTCAGAGGTTAAGCTCTTCAAGTCAGTGGATGAAAAGGTGGGGGAAAGGACCACAAATGCTTTCACAACCTGTAAGGTAAGGTGAGGTCAGCAGAAGTGATCTGACACTATCCATCCACCAACCACCACACGTTACCAGTAAGCAGTACTGCTCAGAACCATGACAGGCGAAAGGGAGGAATAGAGAAACCAGTGCAACATAAGAAATGGTTGTGCCCACATGTATATGTGGAAGGAAAAGCTGAAAGCACATTTTCCTGCCATCATTACAATGCAAGAGCATTTTCTCTATCCTCTCAGCAGGGTTTAAGAAGGAGGAATAATAAGAGGTGTTTCTGCAGAGTTCTCCCTGAAGCTGGGGGACATTTTGTTTCTCTATGAAGTTCACATTGAGGACAGTAGGCCCATATCGTCCCAGCACAGGATTGTGCTTTCTCCATACATGTAGCCTAAATCTAATGCTAGGACAGTTACAGCAGAACTTTGGCTACACGAAGACAGCCAGAAAAGAATTTCAGTGTATGGACAAGTGCTTAAGAACAAGGGAAAAGTAAACATCACTGTAATGTTCTCCACAGAGAAAACCTTCTTGGGATGAAAAGAAATTAAGAAGAGCAAAGGCATGTAAACAGGAAGTGATTTTGCTTGTCGCCTTAAGTAGGATTATCCATGATGACGTGACTGCCTAAAAGCTGTACATTTTTCAGTAAAGTAGGAACTGCTTTATACAGTTATATATTTAAATGAACATATTGCTTCCCCCCACCACTGTTCAGCATCATTACCTCTCCTCTGAGGGGATCTGGGCTGCTGACAACAGCTGTTTCTGCTACTGCTGGGTGCTCTATCAGGGCACTCTCTACTTCAAATGGCCCAATGCGGTATCTAGGTAAGGAAACAAAAATGTAGGATTTGGTTTTATGAGCTGGAAAACCAGTACGAAATGATTTTTAACTGTCACATTGAAGAAAAGAAAAATGAACACAAAACAAACCAACCACCAACTATAGAAACTTTAGGCAGAATGGGAAAGTTGGCTGTTGTGGGAAAGTAACGGCAGATTGGCGAGGAGGACTGTAAATAAGCTCAAGTGACTTGCATGTGGGGTGCTGTCTATCACACACATCTATCACACTAATTGTTGCATAGTTTTGTGTGCTCAACAAGTAGAACATCTGCACTTAGATAACATAGTCCTGGGATGGACTCAGGGCACCTTATCAAACACGCCTGAGATTCCTGCCCTGCTGTTGAAGAGATCAAAGCACAGCAGAAAACTCTGCCTGCCAGAATCCTTGAAATACAGACCCAAACAGCAAGTGGGAGCTCTCTCTCTCTCTCACTCCCTTGCTAACAAGGACTCTCTTGCTACTAAGGACTCTCGCTCCGTGGTGCCTGCATCCCCCTGCTTGCCCGCCTGTGCCTGGGTGCTGCTTCAGAGGTTCCCCGATCCATGAGTTATTGAGATTAAATTTGTTCTTTGCCCTTAATCCATGGTTTTGTGGTTGTTCCTGCATCCTGACTGCATTGGCTCACACGGCTGTGTTAAAAGGTAGGAGCATTTCATGGTGGTCATGTGGCAGAGGACTGCTGGGGCTGTGGATACTTCTCCACCTCTCTCCCCTTTCCTTGTGGCTCATAAGCTAGAGCTTCATTCCACCCCGATAGCTGGGGTCTGCAGTACCAGCTGATGCCACTTTATGGTATCACATCATATAATATCAAGTTTCAACATGTTAGAAATAAAATGTCTCAATGCTCTTTGAGTCCAATAGAGATGTCCTTCAATTTCAATCAAAAAACAAACTAGATTAAAATCCCTCCTCTGCCAATGGAAGTCTCCAATCTTTGTTGAAACAGATGAGATGTTGCTGGGGAAACGGACACAGAGATGCCACTGACAGCACCAAGATGATACCACAGGTCTATGAAAAGCTAATAATAAGAGTAAGCATTCCTAAATCAAGAAGTCAATACATTCATCACTGCACTATGATGTCAGAAGCTCACCAGGAACACAACATTTAAGATTATAGAGTGGCAGATTTAGAAAGGAAGCATGCAAACTGACCCTGAAGAAATGATGATGTCATCGTCTCTTCCAATAAACCGAAAATATCCATCTTCATCCATAGTCCCTCTGTCTCCAGTGACGTAAAAATCCCCACGTTCACTTTCTGCTGTTTTTTTAGGGTTATCCTCAAAGTGGTTTACAAACAGTAGTTTAGACTTTGAGTATGCATTAACTATACACTATGCTATAATGCACAACTTAAATGCACTGAAACTTAATTTTTCAGTCAAGGATGTTCCAAGAATTGTACTGACATTGGTATAAAATATAATAAAATTGGTTTAAGAAACAAAACCATTTTGAGTCTTTAAAAAAAATTTTAACTCAATCTTGAGCAAATTCTTCTCTTCCCTTTTCTAACATCCATCAATCCAACAAACAAATTACTCTAGTAATAGATAATAAACTGGTGAAAAATATTCAGCCTTTAGAACCATTTTGCAATTTGAGAGATTTTGGGGAGATCGGTGGTGGTGAGGAATAAAATAAAGTCCTTACTACATATTCAGAGAATAAACCAAGTGGTCTTATAGGTTTGCTTCTGACAGCAATTTCCCCCTGTTGGCCTGGAGGCAGAACATTAGCATTTTTGTCCACGATCTAGAATGAAAAACAACACGTAGTTTAGTCTAATGGGAAAAAAAAAACCCAACCAAAAAAAAAAAATCCCTATGAAAGAATCTAAAGAGCAGCCAACAAACCTGAACATCAAAAAGGGGAGCTGCCTTCCCCATTGATCCAGGTTTAATCTTCATTCCTTTAAAAACAGAGCAGATTATTCCCTGTAAAAAATCAAAATAAAGTTTTACAATAGATAGAAAACTGCTACATTCACATTCAATCCACTAAATGTATTTTCTAGAATAATTCCAAAGTGAGGAACTACAATTTATATGGTCCTATATGTCAGTACTGTATGGTACAGACAAGCAAAATCAAGAAACTCCCTGAAAGAATCCTGTTCTGTTTTCTGTGAAGAAGTCAGGCCCTCTGCTAACTCTAACCAGTCTTCTTCCTTAGATTCAAACTCTGCCCTCTTGTCTGTCACTTGGAATTTCCTTAAGGATATTTATGGAAATCTTAGAGCACATTTCCTCCCAACAATCCATGTTTCTCACATGTTCTGAGGAGAACCATAAAAGGGTGTTCTTTCAGAGGTTAATCTAGTGCCCAAGATTATTGGGTTGTGGGCGGGTGTGATGGTGGGGTGTTGTGTGTGTTGTTGTTTTTGGTATGGGGTTTGGTTGGTGGGTGCTTCTTCGTGGTGTGTGTTTTGTGGGTTGTTTTTTTTTTGTGTGTGGTTGGACTCAATGATCTCAGAGGTCCCTTCCAACCATGGAGATTCTGTGACTCTGTTATCTAGGGAGGAGATTATCGAAACATTCACAGAAACACGAAGAAAGAAACAGGCTGTGTTTAGAACACTGAAAGCAAAAAGGAATTACAAAGATTTAATAGACTATTGACCCTACAGATGTACCGTTTCAGTCTGGCCGTATACTTCATGGATGTCCAGCCCAGTCTTGCTTTTCCACTGCTCCATAACTTCTGGGTTGAGTGGTTCCCCTCCACTCATGCAGTGCTTCAGGTTCATGAATTTGTAGCTTCACAGGGAGTTAAAAAACAAGAGTCAGTACTTAAATCTATTGGGCAAGAGAAGGACCATGCAACTATGAACAAATAATACTGGAGAACTGTTTAATGAGAGAGTTAGTCACATGAAGGAGGGAAGTCAGAGGATTCCTGATCCTTTGGCTCCTGATACAACAAGAGTATCAGTCTGTGCTCAACATTATATATACAAATACTAATAGTCAAACACAGATGAAAAATAAAGTAATTTTTTTGCCGAAGTCAGCTGGGATTTAAGGACACATCTATAACCACAGAGCAATTTGCTGAGCCAGGGCCCTGATTGCTGACCCCTGCAACAGCCCAAGTGAGAAAGTGCAGGAGGGGAGGAAGGAAGGGTGGCAGGCAGTGAGAACTGGGGCAGGGGATGATGTACAACTGCCACAAGTCACACTCTCACAGTTATGTTGACGCTGATTTCCTAGGATGACAGCCCTCCAAACCATGGACAATTAATGTGGTAATTGAAAATTATAATAAAGAATTTAACAGGTGCTCAGTTTCATACCCTCAGGGATTTGCTCACAAGTTCAGCAGTGAAAGTCTCAAATTTCTAAGGGAAAACATCACGTTTCTCTATATTTGATCATAAAACTCAGTGGAACGCACAAATTTTGTATGACAGTCTTTTCATGAAGGACGTTTTAAACTAAGTTACTACCCTATTTTGGGTCAAGCAGCTAGGCCTGGGGGAGATCACTGAAGTTTAGCTAGGGTAAATTCAACATTAGTAAATAATTTCTTGACGTACTTGGAGAGATCATTTTGTACCAGCATGCGGAACAATGTTGGAGCACCAACCAGCGCGTCAATAGGAAATCTGCAGAGAGTCTAATGAGTTAAACAATAAGATGGACACATGAAACTCAGACAAGAAAATACTTTGTGGATGTACAGTAAACAGGTGATATAGCAGGCAAATATAGCTCTCCTTTCTACGTAAAAGCACCGTACGCTCTCTGTTGGGTAAAAACAACCTTGTGCAGTTGGTGTAGTATGCATAGATTCACAGAATATTTGATTGGACAAAATCCATGCTAAGATGTCTACATGACAGCCAGCTCGCACAGCTTGGAGCACGGCCAGAATAAGCTTGTCTCTGTCTACATTATAGGGAGGTTTTCACTTTCGTCTTGCCAGTATAGGCAGAGAAACGCTTCAGTTTCAGTCTGCATTAATACCAGCTGATATTACTTCCATAGTCACTAGAACAAAAGGTAAGCAATTAGCGCTGCTTTTGGATGATTTTTATTCATGTTCTCACCAGCTATGAGCAAAATGTACAAATGAACCACAGGTTTGGCCCCTTCTGTGTACATTAAAAAGGGTAATAGGGACTTTACACAACAGATACAGCATCTTGAACACAACTATGGACACAACTCTCATGAAATCTATGGATGCTGTTAAGAAATTTTTTTTGGTGCCCTTTCTGCAGATTAACACATCTCTGAGTTTTTCCTTACATTTAGGATGGCTGCTGATTCAATCTGTGGTAGCTTATGGATAAAGATGCATGATCCAAAAACCCAGGGATCAAAAACAGATGCCAGTGAAGCCAGTATCCACCCGGTGTCAGCTGTGCTCCATATCACATCTGAGGGAGTCAAATCCAACCAGTACCTGACAGAGCAGAAAAAAATGAACAAAAAAAATAATGAATTTTTTTTTGCTTGAAAAAAGCCATCCAAACCACAAAAAAAGAAAACAAAAAATTCCAACAAGCCCAAGATTCCTGACAAGATACACAGGCACTGGGCACCCTGAATAAGTTTATTTTATGAACTAGCTCTAGGATAAAAGGGCACCTAATGATATCTTTGCATAAATATATACACACACACATATGTATAGCGTACATGCATGATGTCAGTCATAACATAGGACAGAGGAAGGGAAAGAGAGGAGTCTGAATTTCAGTGCGGTGACTTTCCACTAGGTAGGAAGATAGGGCTGCAGTAGCAGCATTTGTGGATGCTGCGTTGGACACCAGGTATTTCACTTCTAAGAGTGCTGAGAACCAGGTTATCTGTGCAACCAACATAAACTCTGCCTCTGCACATGTCACAAAGCTTTTTGCAGCCCAAACAGCATGGTATCTCTGCGTTCTTTGCGATAAAGTATTCCCAGCAATGGCTGTCCTTTGAACCACTCTAAAGAAAGGGTAAGAGATATTAATGGAAAAATGGAAACACCAGGAGTTATCCTAACCCCACAGAAAGCTGCTGGAGTTTCTAATCCAATTTCAGAGTGAGAAGGATTAAGGTCGTACATTGGTATTTCTTATTCAGTAATTTTTCACCAGTTCTATGCAGCTTCAATTATCCCATGTTCAACCAACCTTTCATACCTTTCACTTAAAAGGGGTCTGAAACCAAGACTACCCTGGGAATGTTCAGTCATCTTTGGAGAACCTGTGGTTCCACTGGTAAAGAAGATACTCATTGAGTCTTGAATCCTTGTTTTGACGCAGGAATGGTCATCAGATTCATTTCTTTAAAACAGAGAATGCAATTCTCATTCAATAGAGTGACTTCAATAGTTACTTTACACAGGCTTCAGAATGTAATGAAATACTGCGTATTGCAGAACTTCTACCCCAAATAAGGTTCACAGAAGCTTTTCACCAAATTAGACTAAAACGATGTGGAGTTACACTTCCTCAAAGATGGAATTCCCCTTAACAAGAACACAATAAGAAACTGCCCATAACAGGACCACTGTTAGTAAACAACTCTGATATGATCAGCAATCAAGCAGTCATGACTGAGGCCTTAATGGTGGCATTTGATGAGTATTTGTAGTTGACGAATACTTGTAAATGAGCATTTGTGAAGAACAGGTCTGCTGTCTGCATCATGACTGCATGGTCACTAACTCATACTCACTTGTACAGGTCAGTGAAGTTCAGCCATCCCTCCCTACCGCCTTTGGACACGATTAGCTTGGTTTTCAGAAACTGACACTCAGATGCCACTGAGTCCACAGTAGGAGCCAGTGTGTCATCGGTAACGATGCTCGTGGCCTTTGATGCCTGGAGTCGATATAATATGTCTTTGGCTGATAATTGGGATATTCCTGGAATTAAGACAATTCCTGGAAGAGCAATAAAGTTAGTTTGGGATGGCATTTTTACACCTGATTGCTTTCTAAGAACCCAAACTATTAACTATTCCCAAACTGACCTCTGAGATAAATTTGCCCTGGCATTCCGAAGCCAAACAAGTGGAGTAATGCAGGTGCTTGTGCTCTTTGTAAGGAATGAAATGTGGACCTGTCTGGTGACTTCCATGGCTCTTCCCTGCCTTCTGACATCTCCATGCCTGCTGCACAGGCCACCTATCCTACAGTGCCAAGTGCAAATTCTCCAGGACCACCTGTGTAATTAGTAGCGAGCCCACCCACTAGATTATTATGTTACTTTTCCTTTATAAACCATATAAATTCTTGATTTTCTTGATTTATTTGCATTAACCAGTTTTACCAGCCTCAGATATGCTCACTAACCTGCTCGCATGCAAGCCACATTCACCAGCCACCATTCTGGGATTCGTGGCAGAATCACAACAATTCTGTCCCCTTTCTGTAGTCCACATACTTTAGTCAGCACATTGGCCACTTTCCGAGACAGGAACCCAAGCTCCTCAAAGCTCCACTTAACTTCTTCTCCTTTTCCACTTACCCACCAAAAGGCAGGGTTTGATGGTCTCTTTCCAGCCTACAAAACACAGAGATTCAAAACCAAAATATTTCCTTCTGAAAGGTCCCATGAAATTATCATGGACAAATATCTGCAAATTATGGAAGATGTGAGTATTCACATATGCTATTACTTTTCCCTTGTACTTAATGGATTGAGATTTGCTATGGATCAAGCTCAGATATTCCCAATAAATTCTACTTTTCTGAATCTGAAATGTTTACCAGCCCAATTGTCTCCAGACTCAAGTCCTAGTCTGGGTCCTATTTCAGTTTAAGACTTACGCTGAGCATTAATGCTCCTATAAAATAACAGATAACATGAAATACTTCACAATATCTCCTCATATTCTGGATGGAACACTATTAAACAGGAGCAGTGCAGGCAGAGGACAAATTAAAATAGCACAACACAGTATCTGAGGACTCTTTCTAGTCTGATTGCTCAGGAAAAGGGGAGTTAAGTGGTCTCTAACCACAGGGCATCTGGACAAATGCAGAATCCTCTCTGGAGCAAGGAATTTAAAGTTTTGTGGGAAAATCAATGTTATTGTTGTGTTACCTGTATTTTTATGATGTGAATATCTAATATTTGCAGAAGGAATAAGCACAGCCATTCTGAGGTTAAATCAAAGTAAAACAGATATACCATTGCTTTTTCTACCTACATAAGGAGGCCCAAGGGCAAGAAACGCTTTTAAAATAAAGCAAGAAAGAATGAGATTTAATATAGACTCCTACTGCAAATTGCTTTTGGGAACTGATTTTTTTTGACAAAGAAAAAACCCAACTTATTTAAAATGAAATTTCAAATAAAGGATCTCATCTGCACAATGAAAGATCATCTACCTTTTCAAGCTCAGACCATTTGTCCAGTACATCACTTGCAAAGTTGAAGTACTTTGGTATTTGCTGTTCGCCTCGTCTGACCGACTCGTACTGTGAATACACATCAGAGGCAAAGAGCCTGGGGTGTCCATGGAAAGTCCTATTAGGAGGCTTCAGAGTCCACAAGGATTTTAGAGTCTGTAATTTAAACAACGACTTCATGGCAGAAGATGATGTACGTAGATGCTGTAGACTATATAAGAAAATTTGCAGAATTGTTGCTATGAATCCTGCAACAACAACAACAAAAATAAAATAATATTGAGCTTATCCCAAGACAATTCAGTTATGAATTCATGACTTATTAATTGAAGACCCTTAGGCTAGTCACAGCCAAGCTGATGTTTGTAACAGTTCAATTAAATGTGAAGTTCCCCATTCTGCTTGCTTAGATTTTTTTACCACCAGCTTTTAAAGGACTTAATGTACTGTACTGATCTGGCGTCTTGTCTGTAGCTCAGCTGGTCCTAATAGATTCTTGATGTGTTCTTTGGGGCTGCTAATTGCTCACAGCTCTCCTTAGTCAAACACAACATCAAATGCTTTTGTTTGCATTATAAGAAGGTTACTACACCAAAGCATCCAGTAGCTGATTCTCTGTTCCTTTTCCTTCACGTGGAGTGAATATATCCATTCTGACTGATACAACCATTCGCCACATGTATCTCAAGAACCTTCACATTTGCAATCCCTTATGTAGGGCCTCAAATTTTATTTGGTTATTTCAATATTTGCTCACTGTAAATTTCCTCTTCCATCTGTACTTACCATAATGACCCTAAAACTCTAAAGTCCAATTACTTTCTTCCTTTTCATTGCTACTAATTTTTAATTTCTCTGTTTTAAAATTACTGTTGTTATTATTATGTTCAGCAGTCTAGAAGACTGCTTCAGAACTGTGCTCAACTGAAAATTTTAATGCTATTTAGAGGCTTCTCATAAGTGCGTATAAAGATTATCAAACATGGAAAAAAAAACAAAAACCTGGTTCATGTCAGGAAGAGCCCGCAGTCAGAGCAGGAGCCAGTGGAGTCCTGGAGGTCTATCACCTATTGATTTTCCTTCTTCAACCGCTAAACACAGGTTACTAAACTCAATACGAGGTTAGGTGAGTGACTGTTGAAATACAGGTTAATTTTCTTTTCTGTTCTACAAAGGATTAATCCATCCACAAACTTGGAACAAAATTATAGGTAAAGTCTTGATTAAATTCTTTTCCATGTGGAATTTCTGTGGCATGAGCGAAGCTGCAAAGTCTTGCCCTTTGTCCCAGGTTTTTAAGTTCATTTTCTATTCATTTACCTCTTGCCTCATGTCTTCAACTGTAACGCCTTATCCTTACATCTCTAATGCATGGATCTCAGTTTTGGTGATATTTTAATCCCCAAGAAAAAGTAACGTATTTAACAGTGGAGTTATTTCCTTATTCCTTAGCAGAAGCTTTTACAGTAATATTTAATCTATCAGCTGAATGAACTCAAATATCTAGAACTTGCATAACTTAAATTTTTTCAGTGATTTCTGACAGCATAAAAAATCTGGATGCAGATACTCCCCCCTGAACAGATACCAGATACTTTGTCAAAGTGAACAGTAATTCACACAGTTTTCCATGCTATATGCAGACTGTGGTAGAAAAATACTGACCAGGTGCAAATAATCCCACGGGATGTCATTTGCTCCTGAGAAAGAATCATAGGCCATAGATAAAAAATAAAGTGTTATTATGTCTCTAAGTGCCACCCACTTCAGAATCAGAATTACAAAGCAGAAACTTATTTAGATGGTACTTACATTTTAAATCAAAACTCTATTAACAGGACCTGGTGGAAAAACGAGTCTAAAAAGGGTTTACTGGTGAAAAATGGTCTTTTAAATATTCCCTTAATATGTTATCTTTGAGGTTGTGACCTCCACTGTTACTGCTAAAACCTATGGATTCACTTTCATTCATTTAACAGAAAAACCTAATAATTTTGATTACTCTTTTTAATAACACAGTAAGGTATTTCTTATTCCTTAGTCTGCTCTAATTCTATGATTTAGCTATAATCTTCAGAATTCAGAGCATTTCAATGACAAAATCTACACAATAGCCTGTAAAGAAAAGAGGAGAGAAAGAACATTCAGGAAAGGTATTCACGATTGGAAATGGTATTCAAGACTGATAAGTTGAAAAACGTTTTAAATCCAGGATTCCCTAGTGGTCTGCAAAGTTTGGTTGTGAGAGCTTTCACCAATTTTTAGCACTTTTTCACCTGTAAAAGAGGTAAAAACAAAGTAAGAAAATTGAAGAAAAGACCCAGTAATGGCAAAGTCCTCTGTACTGCTGCAAGAACCAGAAATTATTTTTCTTGATTTAGTACCGTCTGCTTCTTCTCAATGATCAGCAACACTAGGAATTCAGACAAACATTGTTCTGACCTGTTTGCTGTGGACAGTACAGATTGAGAACTGGCTGGGGCAGATCCTCTTCGTTCAGTTCATTCGGCTTTCAGGACATGTGTTTCCCAAACAAGGCACTGTAAGGATTAGTCTTTATCTGGAGACATGAAACCTGGACGCTCCGTCAAAAAGGATTTGGAGTGAAACCCCTTCTACTTTATCCTTTGCTTCTTTTGAAGTAATGAGAACAGAACATAGCACAAAAAAGACCACGCGGCACAATTCTTCCTGTGGAGTAACCTTTTCCTTGTAATCATTTACAGCATTGTTAATTGTGCATAATTTGCACCTTAACCTAAAGCACTTTGTATCTTCTCTTTTCCCTCACTTTAACCATTTAAGTAGATCACAAATTCATCAAGCTGAACAGAAGTAGTTAAAGAATTTGTATTTCTTCTTCCACTCTGGAACAGTGATTGTTTTTGAAGATAATATCACTTCATTGCTGATACCCACTACAGGACAAAGATTATTTTTATTAATTTCTCATTTATTTAAAATTATCAAAAATGTTGTAGTTACACTTTTTCTTTTTTTTTCCTTTTCTTTTTTTTTTTTTTTAAGAGGAAGGTGTTTACACTAATTCCAGTAAAAAAATTAAACCTTTGTAAGCTCCTGGATCTATGCCTCCTCTCTTCCATTCCTCATTCTTAATTACTTGCACCTTCTCCCTTCTCAAAATTTGTATGCCAATGGTAAAAGCGCTTATAATACCACACATCCTCAACCCATATAACTGTTATCTCCCTTTTTTTTTTTCCATAGTTTGTATTTCATATGTTCTCCTAGGGCTCTGGGTCATGACCACATGCCAAGTGTGATGTGCTATGGCTGCTACAGAAGATGGAAATTTTCTCTTCTCAGTTTCCAGATCATGTTATACTTTTCCCCATTCTTTGTTCCTTAGAACCTTTCTCTGGATTTTCCCAGTAGCTGTCTTTGGCAGATCCCGAACAAACTCCACCTGAAAGGCAAAAATACTCACTTTTAGCCAAATACATTTTGATTAATCTTCCAGGTGCAAGGAAAGTCACACTTCTATTATGCCTGGGGTAAAAATAAGAAGATGGGAAGCTGCACAGCTTGGGGCTGGGATGGTGAGATTCCTTACTACCCATTTTAATGAACTGCACAGACAGTACTTGCAGGGACAAGTACCACAGTTCTGAAGCTGGAGGGCTTCAGCTGTCAAGACAGGGAGTTACTGGTGTCTTTCCCGGTTGTAAGGGATGGATTCCAACTCCCCTGATACCAGCAGGAATTTTCCCTTTGCTTTGGCTGAGAGTCTGAACAGAGCTCAAGGGAGGAACTGTTAAGAGCTGAATGATTTGCCCATTTGTGTTCCTGTGAAAACCCTGGTATTTCATGAAAGGAAGACTGGACCCTGATAAATATAAGCTACATCACCATCTCCTCCCTTTGGGTTCACATACAGTGAACCCAAAGCTACAGCTGCAACAGACTCTGTAATTTATTTTATTTTATTTTATTTTATTTTATTTTATTTTATTTACTCTGGTTGGAGTGTTTGTCAGAATGCAGTTGAAAAGAACCTGAAGCAGGACAAAACCTGTTCCATTTTTGATACAACTAGAAGACCTGTCTTTTTGTAGCGTCCTTACCTTCCTTGGATACTTGTAAGGTGCAGTCACCTTCTTGACGTGTTGCTGAAGCTCATGAGCTAATTTTTCTGGATCATGTGATACAAAAGCAGGAGCTAAAACAACGAAGGCTTTCACTACCTGTGCCACAAAATTTAAGGGACTCCGTTAACTTTTCAGATATGGGAATAAAGGGAAACATTTTTTGCCAAAACTGAGTATCAAAATTCAGAAGTGTTTTTCCTTTAATTTCCCTTTTCATTGGCTGTTTATCACAAAACGCAGTGTCATGAAGGCTATTTTCTGCAGCATAGGATTTCTTGTATTTTTCCACTTTCTTCTTTTCTTCTTAACTTTATACACTACTAAACTTCCAAAAAGTTGTAGAAAAGAAAAAAGGACAGTTGAAAATCTCACCCCAGAGCTGAAACAAATGTTGCAAAGTTGAAAAATATAAAAAAAAAATTAAACACTCTGGATATCATTGCCACCACATGCTTAGTAACAAGAAAACTAGTCTGAATTCTATTTCTTAGAGAAAAGGATGCCACAATAAGTCTGAAGAGCCAGACTTCACTTCAAACCCTGCAAACAGGGAAATAATTCTGAAATTCCTACATCTGTCAAGGTATGGTTTTAAATTGTTTTAACCCGTTTTAATTTAAAAAATCTGCAACACACTTAATTCCAAGGAAGCCTAGTACATATAGGGAACTTGTTGCTTAGAATAAAGTGCATTTCTTTCTATAT